>JASANC010005321.1:0-45245 GCA_030248135.1 Theristus sp. LFF4_11
CGGTTTCATTCTTGGCGTTAAAAAGCCGGTTTGTTTCCCAACCCGAGAATACCGGGGGGGGGCCAGGCTTAGAGATGTAAGGGGCAAAAAAAATTTTTTTTTAATTTTTTTTAAAAAAGTAAAAAAAATGAGCATTTTTTTTTATTAAAAATTTTTGAAATTTTTTTTTAATGTGCCCTGAAAATGCCGTTTTTGGCATAATTTTTCGAAAGTTCAACAAAAATTTTCTTTGACTTTACCTTGTCACTTAGTCTTCAACGCTGCAGGTGGTATTCTGGATTGATTTATCGACTGTTTTTAGCCTTGGTGAGTGATGATCGACTCGCGCATTGAAGTACTTGAGCGTCGCAAAGGCTAGTTCAACAAATTCCGATGCCGCTAAGGTGAGATAGAAGCAGAGAACTCACATTTACGCATCGTTTTTCAGGATCTCGAAAGGTCGAAATTGCACTGGCTGCCACTGCAAGCGTAACTTCGTTGGTTGCTCGTTGCTGTTTCGCCTCGTGTCGTCAGCATGATCACACCGGTTTGTTGTTGAACTTGTTTCCGTGTTATTTGAGGTGAATTGAGAGGCAAAACACGAGACGTGATGTCGTCGGTGGGAAAATGGGGTCATGACCAAGTCTGAAATTTTCACCCTCCTCCCATATGAGTGGGGGTCATATGGTAAGTCGGTGGCTCCTCAGATGGTGATATTCGGACTCCCTGAAAAATTCTGAACAACTTTCATTTAAAAAAAAATTTAAAAAAAAATAGAAAATTTTTTTTTCTTGACATCTCTAGCCAGGCTGCAGCGCAGCCCAACAAAAAATGATGACCAGCACGGACGGATGTTATGTCTGGCTGAAACATCAGCGAAACAGCGGATACACACAAGACAAATCAGACGCGGGACAGAATTGTCCACAGCAATGCTGGTGCTTGTGTGCAGCTTCAACTGATTTCAAAAAACAGAGTAACTGCTCGCAATACCAATCTCTGGAATCGTATGCCACTTTGTTTTTGTTCACTTCAGGCGCCGCAGTGCTCTCACTGACGCCAACGATCGTTCGTGTTCTGTTGGCCTATTTGTACACCGGTCAGTTGCCACCAGAGCTCGACAGCACAGAGCCGCTGCCTCAGCTGGTGCAGACGCTGAAGGAAGACACGTTCGGCGTGTTGCACTCGCTGCACTATGACGTGTACACGTGCGTTTGTTGTTGTGCAACGGCGGCTTTGGAGTTTGGGGCTGTGGGCGTTTGGTGACTGTGGGTGGAGCTTGTTTGATGTGCACGATTGGCAGAAGTGATACGGATGGCATCGTCTTGGTAGTCTTGAGATGTGCACTCTGACCTAACTTGGCATTGCTATTGCTAAGACGCTTTGTTACACTTTTGGAATTGCGCTGATGAAATGCAATCGTATTGCATTGAACGGATGATTGACTTATTGTGTTCAACGATGTTGTGCAGCCAAATCACGTGCTGTAATGTGATTTCAAATTTTCCGACCCTGCACCAGGAACGACCGCAACGGAACTGTTTGCACCGGTTCAATTTTCCGTTCGCCCTGAACGAAACCCTAGTCCTGCAGCTAATGTTTCCCACCGATTCCAATTTTTCTTCAGTCTGCTCAACTCGGCACCGGATGACGGTGACGCGACGTTGGTGTTTGTGCCCGGTGTGGCGGGCAATGGCAACGCCAGTACTGTGGCGTACGGCAACGTCGGTGATACAGGTCAGGCTGAGACAAGGCAATCAATGAAACTGACGTTGACGGAGAGAAAAACAGGCACAACATCACTGATGAGCCACTGCTCGTGTGTAGGGATGGAGCCGGTTCCGGTCCGGATTCCGGATTCCGGCGCCTAAAATTGGATCCGGTCCGGATTCCGGCGCAATTTTGCCGGATCCGGCCGGAATGGCCGAGACCCGCGAATTAACCAGTTGATTCCTGAATGCCGACATGCAGGGAACCATCATTTGAGCACATTAGAGGGGTTATGGGTAGGGTTAGGGAAAAAAAATCCGGATTTTTTTTTTAAATTAAAAAAAAATTTAAAAAAAAAAATTTTTTTACAAGTTAGGTTTGTTCGAAGCGTCTCGTCGAGCTGAGTTCATCTAGACTATTTTCAGAACGATCCGGGAAACTATAAGAGCGAAAATCGTGTTTTATTGAAATTATGTCCATTTCATAGAGGGAAAGTTGCATTTTCAACAGTAAAACAGGGCAATTTTTCACGTGTACTTGAATATTGAACCGTTCTTAGTGGTTCCTCTTTAGAAAATTACCAAAATTTGACTGTGTTCAAAAATTCCTGTTTGCTGTAGCTAAGTCGGCAACCCCTGTCGACCCGGTCGCCCCCCCCCCCCCCAAGACACTTACTTTCAGGTTCAACCAGCTATGCTATCTGCCACATGGCGAGAGCCCACTCTTCAAATCATCGTATCGAAAACACGTACCATGATTTCGCGATCACGTTGCGGGCAACTGACAGACGCAAGTTTAACACGTTAGTTTAGCTCAGCACGCAAGTTTTAACATGTGGCCATGTTATCGGGTATCTGAAAAACGGTCGTGTGATGTGGTATTAACCAACATCCCCGCTCCAATTGTTTAACAATATATCGCACAACTCCATTGTAGACCTATAACATACGCCAATCAACAAGATATCATGTTCATCTCATGGCCTACCGACTGAAAAACATGTTCTAAGTTGCAAGAAAACGATTTCTGAAACGATATTTCAATTCAGTTAAGTCATTTCAACGCTAAAAATTGACTCTAGAAGTCATCCAAATCGAAAAACATGGAGTACGTCGGTCAAAATGACCAAATAATGACATTTACCTAAGCACACAAAGAAGTTGGGAAGAAAATTTGGTTTGAACTTTCAAAAAATTATGCCATAAATCGAATTTTCAGAGCAAAGTAGAAGAAAAAATTTTCAAATTTTTTTTTTAAGTTTGAAAAAAAAATCCAAATTTAAAAAAAAGAAAAAAAAATAAAAAAAAAATTTTTTTTTTCAAAGCCCCTAACCCTAGTTATGGGGCACTCGCACTGGATGAAAACGTGTGCCCATTGCTTGTTTGATTGATTCATTGAATCAATGATCGTTTTTCTATTTTGTAGCATTTTCCACGTCTCCGAGCAAACTGCATCGCTCCAGTAGCTCAATGGCGACATCGCCAATTGACGGTGGTACACCGGTGAAATCGCCGCTGCGCAGCTCGAAATCGTCGAAAACGACTGATACAAATCCGTGAGATGCTGTGTTTTGTTTGTTTGTTTCTTTTCTTTTGAGATGGCTGTGAAGCAAGAGGGGCTCATAGGGTTGGCAACGGGAAATGACTGTCGTTTTTGGCTTTCTCTTGGAGGCAATTTTTTAATAGTTGAAAAAACCGGTTTTTTAGGATTTTTTTTTTATTTTTATTTATTTTCAAATACAACTTAAACAAAAAATACACACACGTTCGTTCAGCTATGGTTCGCTTCGTTGTCACCGTGCGATTCTGGCGGCTCGCTCCAGCTTTTTTCGCTCCGTGATTGAACGCCAATTGAAAATGTCGCCTGCACGTAGCCTGGAGCGCAACCTCGAGATTCACCTGGACGAGTCCGTGATCCCGCGCATGTACGCGCCGGTGTTGTTGCACGCGCTGTATACTGACGTCGTTGACTTGTCGAAGGTGGGTTGTCACGTTGGCCATAAGTTGAACCGCCAAGAAGTTGTCTAGTTTTTGGTTGGTGCTGAACGAACAGAAACGAATTGATGAATTACCCCAGCCTTCTTCAGCAGTCCAATCCAGTTTGCTGTATTTCACGTTGCTGGTCGGTGCCTCAAATTGTATCCGTATCGTATTCTACTTTTTTCGGGCTCAATTTACTTGCTCGATGGTAGTTACGGAGTAAAGTCAATTCTAAAAACGTGTTTACGTTTAAATATAGATACTTGTGCAGGGAAGCCTTCATACAAATCAGTCCGTGGTTCACGAAGATGCAGAGATCGTGATCAGCAACCGCTCTCTACTTTAGGTGGTGCGAGACTGTCCGGTGTCCGTGAACAGCCTCAGTGAGGTGCAGGCGATTGCCGCTGGCAAATGCCAGCTGTCGCCAATTGACGAGGCCACCGAGATATTTCAGATCGCACGATTCCTGGAGTTTGAGCGGCTGGCGCAGGGTATTTTGGTTTTTTTTTGTTTTGTGATTGTTGCATTATTCATTCAGCGTATTTCTTTAAACCTATCATTTTTTCTGCAGAATTCAGAGCCCGCAATTTTATAGGATTGGGTTGAAATGAAAACACATTTAGCCACCAATGGCGTTTATGATTCCAACCAAACCCGATTCTCGTAGAATCTTCTTTAATTTTAAAACTTTCGCATGCTCTGTGTTTCTGCAACAAAATCTGACAGGTTTGAAGAAACAAACGAAGTGTTTTCCGTTCAATATTTTTGCTGTGGTGTAGACAAAGACAAGGCGGATAAGAGATGAAGGATCAAAGAATGAATAAGAATAGTGGCGCTGAAAAAAACTTTGTATTTGAAGTATTTTGAACAATGACACTGACAGACAGGTTTCATATGGCAAACGTTACACCGCACAGGTTGCGAGGACATAATTGTGCAGCACATCTCATTGGACAGCCTGCCCTCCATCTACAACTGGTCCACGGAGACGTACGGTTCGCCGTTTGTGCGGCGACATTGCGTGTCGTTTCTCTGTCAGGAATTCTCAAAGGTGTGTTTTTTGTAGTTTTCAAATTGTATTTCGGTGGTTGTTTTTGTTTTTTTTGTCTTGGAACGGTTTTTAAGATATGACAAACTTAGCACAATTATGATATCAAATTGGTTATGAAAATCTTTGATTTCAAAGGTGTTTTTTCAGTGAATATTGAAAAAAATTTCAGGTCACAAACTCGTCATTGTTATTCGATCTGGAAGAATCACTCATGATTGACACACTCAAGTCTGACTTTGTACAGGTACGAGAAAACGTAATTTTGATTGACTTGTTATCTTGTTTACCGCTGCTTTCAGTGCGTTCTGTTGATACCAAACCAACGCAATCCATTCATAAAAAGAAGATAATTCAACTTGAAGTATTGTTTTTACAAAAGGTTTTTAGTTGTATTTTTTGTATCGGTTATGTGTTGTCCTCAAATGACTTAAGAAAATGTAATGTTTGATAAGAAAATCAGTGCTTCCAACAACAGCTGCCTTTGAATCTGTTTGGAAGGAGTTGATGTCTGTGTGTCATTGTAACGTGTGGATGTGTCAGATGGCGTAGACAGATTGGCATTTGTGAGCAATATTTATGGGTATCGCCTGTTTTACGCTGAAATTGGTGGCAGTTTGTTGGTTGTTGTTGTCTGATTTGGGGGACTTTTTTGCTTTTTTTACACACCACCGTCGTGGCCGTTTTCTGACATTATTATGGTTTTAAAGCATACTTCCGTCTGTTCGCCACGTAAACTAACTGATTGCAAATGAAACTTTTTTTCTCAAAAAAAACCGTTTTGTTGAAAAGAAGTATATTTCGTGACCCATTTTTCGATGATTGACAGAAAGTGCGCAGCAAGCGGGTTCTATTCTGATTGTGTTGGCTACTTCACGCTTGATTGAAGTGTGTGCGTTTGTGAAAATTCAGCTGACAGCTTGCTTTTATCTAGATATAATGCTGGGTAGCCGGCTTTGCGCGTGTGTTGTGCGTGCGTGCGTGTGTTGGCTGTGCGCCATTCTGTTTCTATAGCTGTCCTGTCAAACCAATAAGTGCCTTTCAGTTCATTGACGTTCTGGAAATACTATCTGCTGCATTCTGAAGATTATGCATTTGTAAAATGCCATCAACTTCCGTTGAAGGGGTTGGATAGTTTTGAAAAACACAGACACGAGAGCAATTTTTTTCGGGCTTATTGAATGCTCGAAATTGGGAAGGGGTCGGTTGTTTGGTACCGCAAAAATTGGACACACAAAAATGAGCCAGTTTCTGCCTTTCATTTCAACTTTCAATGTGATAAAATTTTGATGCGAATATGACTTGTTTCGTGATTTTTTAACATTGATATTCTAATCTTACGCAGTTGTGAACATTCCGTTCACTGCGGTGCAACGTGTTCACGTGTTTTTTTTCTTTGTGCAGGCCAGCGAATTGGACATTCTGCAGGCGGTGATCCGCTGGGGGGAGCATCAGCTGGTGCGACGCATGGAGGAGCGCGAGCCGAACATACTCAGTGGTTCGTTGGTGGGGCTGGCGTTGCAATTGCACTTGCACGTGAACTGCGTTTCCCACTGGGGGGGGAGGGGGACAGTTATAAAATTTTAGCCGCCCAATAGTGCCACACCACTGAGCGTCTAAATAAGCTCGTGTGACAACGCATTTCGATTTCCTCACATCACTTTGAAGAGCAGTCATCGATGAATTAATTCAAATGAGCAGTGAATTGGTTCAAGTGAAAACAAAACGGAACTGCGCTGCGATGTTTAATGATTTGAGTCAGGGGTTCAATGGTGTGGCACCAATGGACTACGTAGCTTTTATCAAACTGGCCCCTGTTGTTGTTGTTGTTGTTGTTGTTGTTGTTGTTGTTGTTGTTGTTGTTGTTGTTGTTGTTGTTGTTGTTGTTGTTGTTGTTGTTGTTGTTGTTGTTGTTGTTGTTGTTGTTGTTGTTGTTGTTGTTGTTGTTGTTGTTGTTGTTGTTGTTGTTGTTGTTGTTGTTGTTGTTGTTGTTGTTGTTGTTGTTGTTGTTGTTGTTGTTGTTGTTGTTGTTGTTGTTGTTGTTGTTGTTGTTGTTGTTTCATTACCACCATTGTGGAATGTTGCATCAATTTTGCGTCATTCAGGCTGTATGTTAGCGATAGTTTTCGACCACCTGAGCGCAGTTTCAAAATCTCTAAGATGTATTTCCGCCAACCAGGCACCACGCACAGCATCAGTCGCAAGGGGGTCCGTCGCGCCGACATGAGCGACGACGAACTGAAGGAGATTTTGAGCGAGCTGCTCCCGCTCGTGCGCACCGACTTCATATTGCCGCCGTACCACCAGGTGGGTAGCCGCAACCAGGTGGGTAGCCGCAACCAGGTGGGTAGCCGCAAAGAGCACACACCACGCAAGTGCGGGTGTGCTGTCGATTTGCGGGCAGTTTTGATTTGTGCTGTGCTGTTCTGTTCTCATTTCCGTTTTTGTTTGTGAACGTCGATGTCAAACAATGCGTATTGCTTGATCGATTGAAAAGTTTGAGAAGATAAGTTTTGATATTTTGGAAAAAAAAATTTGCAGTTTTTTAGTCGTTTTTGCAGTGCGATTGCAGTGAGACCAGTGTTGGCGGGAAATAAAACCGGCGTTTTTCCTGGCAAAATTAAACCATTTTTGCTAACCTTAAGTGAGACGGTGCCATGAAGACTGATTATTCACGGTTGAAAAAGACACCGAGCAATGGTGGTCTCTTCAGTTGTGCTGTGCCCATTGCCCAAAAACTCAGTAAATAAACTAAAAACCGCATCTCTTGCTATTCAGGCGTTGATTCAAGCGACCTCACGTGGCTTAGTGGAGTGTCCACCAACCGTGGAGCTACAACAACAACAACAAAGCACGGAACAACAACAACGAGCCACCATGAACACCAACAGCAATGCCAGTGGTGCTACTGAAGAGCACAGTCCTGAAGACGATGACGAAGAAGTGCATGTGGACGCACACTGGAGACACGAACACGACACGGCACCGACACAGCACACGAGACAGAGGACTGCGAAAAGGTGGGGGGGGTGGACGGCTGGATGGGGATGTTGCTAATGGGGACTGCAGAGGGGCGCACAACGCACATTCATGCGATTTTTTCCTCTTTTGATCTGATGTTGGACAGGCCGAATGGCAGAGAACCTCCATGTACAATTTGGACATGGTAACAGTCAAACTGTGAAACATGACCAATTTGTGTATTCGGGTATTTGAAATTTGAATATAGCGTGCTTTTTTCGGTCTGCTTGTTAGGTCAGGTCAGATTAGTCAGTCAGTCGGGTTAGGCCAATCAGTGAGCCACGTTTAAAAGCAACCAATCAGCTGTTTGCACGTGATATGTCGCAAGATTAAACGAGAAAATTCGGCTCGCGGACTACGGCGCAGCTCTTAAGGCGCGTTTAGCAATTAGTTTTTTGTGCGTACGCACGGACACGACACGTAAAAAAGGGCCACGCGATTTAGAAATCGTGTCGTGTGTGCTATCTTAATGCATTACGGACACGATTAGTTTGCGCACGGGATTTAGAACGACGTTTGTGCGTACGGACGAAAAACTAAATGGTGTTTCCGCCTTTACACAGCGTCCGCACCCGACCGAGCCCGCTAGATCGGCCAAAATTGCGTCACTAACAGAAATGTCGGCTCTGTCCGACAACTGTGCACAAGTGCAACGCAGTCAACTAGCGAACTGTGCATGTGCAACGTTCAGGGTCACAGCGTGCGCGAGCTGATTGGCTGCATTCAAACAGTGGTGGCACTGATTGGTTCATTCGAGCGCGTTCAATCCAGCGCGTCAATGCACTCCATTCTCGAATGACTGTCTGTTTTGCCAGACGCAGCGCCCGGCGGCCCCGTCTGTTCATGCCGTACTATGACGAGGCGAAGCGTCAACTGCACAAACGTCTGCACGAGCAACCGGATCAGTCCGCCAAACTGCGCTGCCATCATCCGCTCGTGCTGCAGCCGACCGTGGCGCAAACGACCATTGCGGTCAGTTGCTGATAGAAAGAAAGAGAAAATCGGAAGTGGCGTGCAAGTGGAAATTCTCCACCTGATTCTCGACCCGGAAGGATGGTTAGGACTGACATATGGACCTGCAGTAGACCACCGCTAAATTGTAGGAAAACAGTTGATTGGTTGGTGATCGCGTGCATGCATGCGTTCTGTGCATAACAGATTCCGCCCCCACAGCAAAGCCTGCACAGAAAACATGCATCACACGAGATCACCAACCGGTCAGCTGATTTCCGATGATTTTAGAGTTCCACATCCACAATATGTGCATTGAGGAATGCAGACGCTCCAAAGCTGCGAATCTGGAATGTGGAATCTGTTGTTTGCATTCGAATGAGTCAGATCTGCAAGAAAAACGCGAAATGGCGAGAGAAAAAACATTTTTTTCTGTGCAGACGAATGTGAGCGGGCGTGCGAATGCGGAACAGAGCGAGGAAGACGACGACGCTGATGCGGCCAGTCTGAGCGGTTGGGGCGTTTTTTGTTGTTGATTTTCTTGCTTTAATTTTTTAAATGCATTTTATTCTTCCGTTTTCCGACCTCAACTCGTGCTTTTTGAGTTATAGGAGGAGGAGTTTTTAGACGTTGGTAAACGGCACGTTTCACACTTTGAATGCGACCGCTCGTCTTTGAATTCAATCTTCAACCTCACAAAAAAATGTAAAAATCTCTTTACACGTAACAATAACAACCTCTTCGGTTTTATATTGCCAACAACAAGCAAACAAAATAGTTTGTTTGTTTTTTTATTTGCACAGGTGGCACGCATTTGCGTCGTCGCCCGGTGCCGCTGGAGCTGGACGCAAACGGCGCCGCCCCTGTGGCGTCCGCCGCAACGCACGAGCGCTCAGCATCCGCGTGTCGTCGTCCACAGCAGCACAGTCACGTTCATACGATCGGTGAAACATCAGCGGCGTCGCAGTACGGCACCGGCACGTCCTCGGTGACCACTCGGTTCGTGTGAGAGTGACTTTCTCAATCGCTCAAGTGCTCAGCTTCATTTCAAATTCAAAGTGCACTCGCCCAAAAACGTGGCACAGGCCAAGAAACAGTCATACACAGTTGTGCTGTGTGCTGCCGCCGCAGGCATGAAACAGGAAACCAAGTGCTTTTGCATGTCTGATGACGCAACACCAGAAGAACAGGTGATGCTAAGCTGTTTATAAAACTGCTCGCACCAATTCGTTCAGCTCCTGCTCATGCTACCACCACCTCGTCCTCCGACGATCTTTTAGATGTTGAGCGAAAGAAAACGAAAGACATTATTTTTATTCCGGCCGTTTCTTTGTGCGTTTCAGACGGAAACAAGACTTAATAAACATGTACAGGGTGTCCCAAAAAAACATAACAAAAGTAAATGGCTCGTGCGGCCGACTGGTTGCACGTGAAGCCGTGAAATTTGAAACACTTTAAAAAAGGAACACATTTTGTGTGTCTAAATTTTATCCCGAAATTCCACTTTTTCAATAATATTTTAGCAGAAATACGTAAAAATTCAAAAATCACCTAAATTCAGTTTTTTGACTCAAGATAAACATCATTGTCGTCATTGAGAATCTCATCTGGCAGTGGCACAAGCTCATCGTCAGCTTCAACTTTACTGATGTCATCATGTTCATGCTCACGGTCGTTCAGTTTCATGTTTCTCGGCTGCTCAATGTGTTTTCCATTGTTCTCAATGAACGACGACATTCGATGTTTGAAACTGATGATCACTTTCTGGTGCAACGCCCGATCATCGATGATTTTTTCTCACACCGCTGCAGTGGTGGGCGCCGAAAATGTCCCGCATTATCCGTCAGATGCCCCCAAACGCAGAAGTCAAACGCTTCATGTCCGGACTCATCTCGGGCCATTCAATTCTGCCCATGCGGCCGATCCAGCGGTCACCGAACGACGCCAACAGCCACTCGCGCACTTGTTTCAATTTTCCTCTTGACTTATGGGTTTGGGGCACCTGAAGAAAATTGTGTACCGTTCGGCGCCCAACATTTTCGACAATTTGAAAACCAAAATTCGCAGTGGTGTGCAAAAAATCAACGATGATCGGGCGCTGCACCAGAATTGCTCATCAATTTCGAACACCGAATGTCGGCAGTCATTGAGAACAATGAAAACGACATTGGGCTGCTGAAAAAAGTGAAACTAATGGGTCGAGAGGGAAAATCTGATGAGATCAGTGAAGACGAAGCTGAAAAATGAACTTGTGCCACTGTCATATGTGAATCTCGATGACGACAACGATTATTATCCTGACTCAAAATGCTGAAGTTAGGTGATTTTTGAGTTTTTACGCATTTCTGCTAAAATATTATTGAAAAAAATGGAATTTCGGGATAAAATTTGGACACGCAAAATGTGTTCCTTTTTTCTAAAAGTGTTTCAAATTTCACGGCTTCACGTGCAACCAGTCGGCCGCACGAGCCATTTACTTTTGTTATGTTTTTTTGGGACACCCTGTATATCAATTTTTAAACTTCTGCGACTGAATGCGTCTGCAGACGTGGAAAGAAAACCAGTTTCAATCTTTATGTGGCAATTCAAAGTCGCCTAAGTGACTCGACCCTATTTAGGGGACTCGGATCACTTTGCCAATTTTGAATTCCCGCGTCATCCATGAAACTGTTTACCTGTCTATGGGCGCATTGAGTTGCGCGACCAAAATAAACGATCATAGAGCAGACGCGCGAACTGTCAAACAAACCACCCGAAAGCAACACCGTTGCCAACTGCCAGCAATCCACTCTCAGGTCATCCTCATGCACCACCGCCTCGTCCTCCTCCTCCACCGACCACCAGCACCACGAACAGCAACAGCAGCAGTTCGGCGTGTGGCTGTCGCGGGCGCACTGCGAGGCGGAGCGGACGGCGACGCTGCCGGCGATGGCGCAGATGCACGCGATGCAACGTCGGTTCGTCGAGATCGCGGCGCAGTGCGAGACGTGCGTCCGCTGTGTACAGTGCGGCTGTGCGTACCACCCGGCGCAGCTCGTGAAATTGGTTCGTTTGGCGAAAGGGCGCGATTGGAAGGTTGAATGGATGCGAATGGGGCTCACACGAGCGAACGAACGCGGTGGTTTTTAGCCAGGGTTAAGCCCAGAAAGGCGTAGAGAGAATGGCGCGTGGGGCGCCCATCGAGTTTTGTCTGTCATCAAGTGTCGTATCCCCGTGCGCACAGGCACAAGGGTCTAACGCGGCACCATCAAGGCCACGAGGATGATTCAATAATGATGCATTGAGGATGATTCAATAATGATGCATTGAGGATGATTCAATAATGATGCATTTAACTTTTCTTTAGACCCGATGCGCTTGGGCTAGGTTTCTTTAAGTTTTTTTTGGGTTCGGAGACCTCTACAATGACTTCAATGTCAAGGCTTTGTTTTATGCTGGCATACGTGGGACATGTGCCGTGTGATGCGGGCCTGGCGTTGCCGTTCAACTTTCAATGTGTCAAATTTCAATGAATGGGTGAATTTCGACTTTGAGTGCTCTTGCTCGCAAAGTGTCAGCCTGAAATGCCCTGAATTCAAATCGAGTCACTGATTGAAATGTGAAATTTTCACAAAACCTTCAACAGGCGCCTATTGATTCGGTATCACAATGTTTTTCGATTTTAGAAAGAAAAATCTCGACATTTTGTTGTCTGCAGATCCGTCTGTGGGTGGTGCGCGAGTTCAACCTGGCTGACTCGGCCACGCACTTGCTGCGCCACGTCGATCGCTACTACCCGCTGTTGCACGAGCAGATGTGCGCGACCATCGGTAGCAACAGCAACAATCGTGGCAACGCTGCGCCGAATCACTCAACCTCAGACGGCAAGAGTCTCCTGTTGACGCAGCAGGACTTCGCGATGCTGGGCGCGAGCGGCGACGACGCCAATGCAACCGACGCAAGCGGCGTCGGCCATCAAACGCGGACACGCTGCCGCCTCGACCATGGACAGTCGGCCTATTACGCGAACGCGATTGCCGACTTTCTCTATGGTGAACAGTACGATCGGGAGAGCTGTGATGATGAGCAGTATTGGGCGAATGAGCAGTCCGCCGGTCATGCTGGTGTGTGCGCTTTGCTGTTTTGGTTGAATGGATGGTGTTTTTTTATTTGTTGCTTAGCTTTTGCGACCGGTTGCAGAAATTCTTAGGTAGCGAACTCCGGTTGTTTGATGTAGCGGTCAGGGCATTGGGAGAGGGAAGACTGATTGTCTTGGTGAATCGAAAATCGGGATTAGCCATAGTCGGTTGTAATGGTGAAGTCAGTTTCTTTAGCCTATTTTTTCAAACATGTCTGACCGAAATGACGTCATGTGCGCTGAAACATGCGCTTTATATGATGTACGGTAAACCGGACTTACAGTTCGGCCCGGGGTAAATCGAATTAAAGTTCTGGTACCCGTGCTTGGCAAACGCATCATTTCACACATGTTCGACTACAACACTTGCGAGACCACCTTAAACCGTTTGTGCTAGTGTTCGTCTTGTTTTATTTCTCAGTTGGCCTCGCAAATTTATACTGTCCACAACTGTTTTTTTCGCTTATTTATTTATTCGAGAAAAGTTACAACGCTTACAATGAGAATAGTTTCGCTGATTTATTCATTTTTCCCATTTTTTCAGACATTGCGAGTGAGTCGAGCGTGGCGAGCGACGGCGACGCACTGGACGTGCTGGAGGGCATGCACGGCGAGCTGCCCGACCTGACGCTGGCGTTGGATGGCACCGCGCACAGCACCACCGCCGCCACGGGCAGGCACGCGGCGGCCACGGCAGCACGCACGGAGCCACTGGGCGGCACGTTCATGACGGCGCAGCATTGCAATCGTGGTCGGTTCGGTGCCGTTTGTGGTTGTGTTGTGCGTCGGTTGTGGTGTTTGCGGATGGGTTCTCTCTCGTCTCATGTTGCTCGCAACAGTTTCGTGGGCGTCTCCTCCAATCTGCATGTAAAGGGCATTCATGAAGCCGTATTTCATGACCGTCTAGCTATGTTTTAGCACACCTACACGTCAGTGAATACAGTTTCATGAATGCCGCTTAAAGGGCATTCATGAAGCAGTCAGTATTTAGTGAGCGCGCTGCTACGCTCGGGACTGAAATAAAGCATCATAACGCATATGTCTGTTGCTGCAGACATGATTCGTTCGTTGCGTGAGGGCATCGAGTTGCTAGCAGCCAGCTGCGACGGTGACCTGCACCATTTGGAATCGACCAACAACTCACATCATCATCATCATCATCATCATCATCATCAAGCCGATCAACACGACCGCATCCGTGCGGTGCTCAGTGGTGCCAGCAGCAGCGTTGATGTGCCACCTGTTGCTCAGCAGCACGCGTCGTGTTCGAGTGACATAGCACATGCGAATGTTGCTCTGCCACCGCCGAAACCGCCAGTGGCGCAAAATGAAGAGCGACAGGGAAGACTCAATTGTTCTGAGCAACCTTCGTCGCCAGACGCTCTGCTGGTGTTCGAGAAATCGGATGACGAGCATGATTGCACCGGGGAGCAGTGCTGTCGATCGATATTACTGTGATTTTTGGCAGTTGGAAACGCGCTGTATTAGTGGAGAAGGGGATTTTATTTCGTTTGACTACTTTTTTGGTGAAAATGCACGTTGTTGCCCGTTAGTTTGGCGGAACTTGCTTGCGCGCTCTCACCACAAACGCCAATACAAACGCCAATTCAGTGGTTGGAAAATGCAAGAAGAATATCGTTTTCAAAAAAGTACCAATCTGAGAGTGATTATTTTTTGTAGAAGCGAAAGTATTATGCGTTTCTTGTTTTTATGATTTGGAGCAGTTTAGTACAAACACTTTTTAAATTACAGTACTCACCGTCACCTGATATATTTTGATTTGTATTTTTTGGTGATTTGCTTTGCTTTTTGGGATCCTGTTGCTTTTAGTTTCGTCTGATTTGTATTACTTTGATTGAATGTGAACCTCAAAGTTTCATCCTTCACTCATTGTCATTTCAAGTCTGGTTTCATGCGTTTGCCTTTGCGTTTTGGGGAAGTTGTGTTATATGCTTCGTTTTTATTTTTTTTCGGTGTGTGCTGTTTGGTTTATAGTTTTTTCATCTTTTTTTATATTCGTATTCTTATTTATTCCTGTATATCCAGAACAAAGCTCTATCTCATGATAGCCGTCAGTATTTCGAACAATAAAAGTTTCGGAGTTTTGCGTGAATTATTGATCGGATGTGTATGGGGCCACAGCACATAGTCGCTTTTGAGCCATCTGAGAACAACACAAAGTTCCTACATTTTGAAACAGTTTCATCATTTGCAAATCAAACAGTGCAAAAACTCGTAAACACGTTGTTTTTTTACTGCTACTATTAATAGCTAGCTTCGTTTGAATTTAGTTGCTATGCGATGAGCATTATCGATCTGATGATCATGCAAAGTTGAATCAAATTGTCTGTGAAAAAACAGTAAACGAACCCATGATGGTCCAAAACGACTGTGAAGAGTTCGATTGGATCGGCGAAATGGTGCCTTGCTTTCGAACATCGGGCGAAAATGTCGAGCTACTCCAGGAGCCCACGGAGTTCTACGCGCGATTGCAGGTTCGTGTGTTTTTTCGCCTCATTTTTGACGGTGAATCGAGACGTAACCAACCGGAGCGAATGCAGATGGTTCTTGCCGCTGTACGCGGATTGGCTGCTGATTGGACGACCGAATAATCGGATTTTGTCGTGTTCATAGATAAAAGCTACTGTGTCATTTTTCCAACGTTTCGAATGCAGCAGTTTTGTGGTAGACTTAACAAAGTGGCAGAAATTAGCAGCTTTAGCATTTCGATTTACAGTCTAGCTCAATAACATATGCAACTAGCTGATTGGTTGGTGGTCACGTGATGCATGCATTCTGCGCATGAATTGCTGTCGACCGTCTGAGTTTGGTTTGCACAGAATGTGTGCGTTTCGATCACCAACCAATCAGATAGGCGGATATGTTAATCAGTCAGACTGTATTGTGCAGCTGAAAAAGTGACAACAAAAATGAGACATGCCTGAAAATACTTTCACGCCATGAACACGACGAGCTTGTCAATTGCGGTTCGCACTCTCCAAACATTGTCATCAATACTGCCTTTCCCAACCTTTAGACCCTAGCGAGCACCAGCAAACGGCGTATTCTGATCGCCGCGCTGTACTGGAGTCATGGCGAGAAGGAGCAGCGGTTGCTCGACTGCGTGACGCGTGTGGTCGAAGCGAACCCGAGTGTGCAGTGCCGAGTGTTACTCGACTACACTCGCGGCACTCGGCGCACTCACGGCGAAAACTCGTGCACTCTGCTCGCACCACTCGTCCGAAAGTTCGCCAGCACTGTTTCGGTTGGTTGGTCGGTTCTTGGAAGCATTTTGGAAACCCACTCAATGTTTGGAAGGTGTGAAACGCTCAGCGGTTTTTTTTGGTGCCACCGATTTTGGAGTAAAGCTAGACCGTTTCAAACTGTTGCTCGCTCTGTCCCATCCCACTGCCAGGTACCGCCGATTTTGCAAACTGCAACTTTTGTGGGCTTTGTGGTGCCAGCGGTTTTGGAAACTAGAATATTTCAAACTCTCACGTGCTCCGTTGTTTGGTGAAAGGGTTCCTGTTCTTCTGACAACTTGGCGGCTGAAAAAAGCGCAATTGATTGCCATCATATAGCCAGTCAGCCTCGTCATGTAGTATAAGCAAAGTGAAAACAGTTTTTTTTTCAATTGAATCTTGCACTGCCGGTTGTTGCTCGTTGCTATGGTGATGGAATACCAAAAAAAACATTTTTTCGGAGTTTTACCGATTTTCAACCGGGTTGACTTTGCAAGCAACGCTTTTTATTCTCAGCTTATGACCATTCTGAATGTCAGGTGCATCTGTTCCACAGTCCAAAGTTGCGTGGCTTTTGGAAGCGACTGCTACCAGAACGATGGAACGAGATCATTGGCCTGCAGCACATGAAACTGTACATTTTCGACGACACCCTCTTGATTTCCGGGTGAGCAGAGAAAGATTCTCTTGGAAAACGTGTGGTTATTGATTGAGAAAGTTTATGGTGGTGAAAAACAGTTGGTTCGAGTGTGAGCTGCAAAAACTGCAGTTTTTGATTTTGATTACATCAAATTTCAGCAACAACTTTGCCAGCTACTATTGCATACTATTATTGCATTACAACTACTATAGTGTTGCAGCGAGAATGTCAGACGTTCTGGAACTTTCAAAACTTTATGGTGCCGGGAGACAGATTTGGAAAAACGAAACTGAGCAGAAAAGGCCGTTTTTTGTAAACACCAAAAACCGGTTGCAATTACAAACCACATTTTCGTGTCTAAATCCCAAATTCCAAATGCGGCCTCAAATCAGATCTCTCAGCAGATATGTTTCGTTTCTTATTTCCGTTTATCCATCCTTCAGTCCATCCATCCATTTTATTCCGCGAAAAGCAGAACACTCCGATAAACCTGTCTAAACAAGCATGTGCTGCCGATCAGCCCCACTTTCAGAGCGAACCTAAGCGAGTCCTATTTCACGAATCGCCAGGACCGCTATGTGCTCGTGCATGACTGTCGTGCGTTGGCCGACTATTACGATGAGATCGTGGATGCGGTCGCGCAATGCTCGTTTCGCCTTCGCTCGGATGGGACGCTCCGCCCAGACGAACGGTGCACGCATCATCCGTATCGCGGTGAGAGCGCCTGTAGTATTGTGGATTTATTCAAACGTGTCCGCACTAAAATGACGTCATTTGCTTTAAAAACGTTCGTTTGTCAAAGTACAGGCACTAAAATGTCAGTTTGGTGCGACTGATTCGACATTCACCATTTTGTTTACGGGAAGAAATCGGCTAAACGGAAAGTCTGGTTTTCTGTGAAAGGCAAGCGCATGTTTGGCGGCACATGACGTCATTTCAGTGGGACACGTTTGAAAAATTAGGTCATACTGTATTTATTCATGTGGTCCTGCGACGCAAAGACACACCCAGATGCCACGACCACAGTAGTCTGTGGCAATTGCGCTTTTCGTCCGCTGTCGAAAAAAACGTTTTATTATTTTTTTCCTTTTGGTTCTACGACTCAATGCGTTTGCAGTTGTGAAAAAGAAACTAGTTTCAAATGTTTAATGCGGCATTTCAAAACTACTGTAAGTGATTCGGACCAATCTCAGCGACTGAATTGCTGTGCACACACGTCAAACTGCTCTTCCATTCACCATTTCCGTCCGGATTTTTCTTCAGGCAACGAGTCCGCCTATCTGACGATGCTGCGCGAGCGGGTGAATTCCGTCATTGAACGGTGGCGGTGTGCGAACGATGGAACAAAGCCTACAACGCAAACAACGTTGTCTCATCAAAAGCCGTCCGGTTCAAACGCACGCCCATGTGAGGACACCGTGATCTACCCGTTGGTGCAATACGGCGAGGCTGCGTTGAACTACGAAGATACCGTAATCCGGAGACTGTTGGCCGCTAAAGTCGGTTGACCGTCATTGGTGATTGTGGTTTTGATTTTCAGAAGTACAAGAAATTCGTTAAATTCCATGCTATGTTATCTGCAAGTTTCGGCCTCGGCAAGACCAACAAGAGGTAAAGTCAGGTGGAACTGGCTTTTCCCCAAGTGCGTCATATGCCTGACATTTTGAGATGCAAGGCCAAGCAGAATGTAGAATGGAATGCTGTAGATCGGCTGCAAGCAGAGACTGCAGAACTGTTTGTTCGACCAATCAGCACAAGTCTAATTGTTGTTCAACTATCGCTTTTTCTAGTCGCCGACGACTTCTTTGCTGCTATCATCCGGTTATTTCAACTTAACTGACGCCTACACGCAGCTGATGCTGGAGAGCGGTGACTACGACGTGCACATCATCGCAGCGTCGCCACAGGTGAACTGTGCTGGTTTACACCTTGTTCGCTGTGCGCTTGTTCGCGGCATACATGCGAACTACATGCTGTTCGTACAGTTTTATCGGAGTTTCCTGCTTTCTCGCGAAATAAAATGGAACGAAATGGAATGCGAACCTTTGAATCACTGCAAGAAAACGAATGTATCGGGTTTTGTACCACAATGTGGTATCAGAGTACGGTGTGCACCGTATTCGGTCTTTCCTGGGTTATTGCACAGAGCGAAATATTGTGTTTGCCAACATACCGTTAATTGACGGATGTAAGACATCGACTGACTGGTTTCTGGAAGTTGCTGCGAAAATTCTCGAAACGTTTTGAAAAAGAACCCCGAAAAGCTCAGGCGAACGGTTTCTTCGGCGCCTCCGGTCTGGCTGGCTACGTGCCGGCGCTGTACACAGACGCAATGCGCCATTTCTACGATCGGGCTCGCCAGCTGGGCGTCTGGCAGCAACGTGTGGCCCTCCGTGAATACTCGTACGCCAGTTTGGTTGTGGATTTCCTTTTTTTTCAACTTTCTCAAATTTTTTCTCATCTTGAATCTACCTAGTGTCCTATTCCTAGACGTGATTTATGAAGCACGCTGCACGCTGCACGCTGATTGGTTGCATTTCGCCAGCCCGTCTGCACAGAGTGGATAGAAATCGGTTTTGTTACAGACGTCAAAATTGGACGTTTCACGCGAAGGGAATGTGGTGGCGTAACGCGAAAGAGACCTGTGAGAATGGAAATTCGGACAGTGAAAAAATCGTCGGCCAAACGTACGCGACCCTCGCTGGCTCGACAAATTTCGGCAAGCGCTTTTTTCTGAAAAATGATTGATTCGAGCGGACAGTTGACTCACGACTCAACGCTGATTGGCTTCACTCTGCCAATACGGCCAATCAGCACACGCCTGGCGTAACGTCAAAAATAAAACATATCATTAGTGTAAAAAACAACTGAACAAGTTGCAATTATTCCGTTTGTAGGGTACCGATCAGCGCATCGAGACCTCGAGGCTCAAATCGTCATTGTCACGGAGAATCCGGAACTTCAATCGCGCTTGAACGAGGTTTGATTGATTTTAAATTCGAATTTTGTTGTGTTATTTGTTGTTGTGCAGCTGATTGATTGGCTGATTGATTCAAGTGTTAAAAAGCGGCCAATCAGCACTCTTGATGTGGTGTTTTTTGCACGTTTCTGCACGTCAAAAGCACGTTTCCATCGAATGTAATACACGCATTAATAATTGTAATAATATCGCAATAACACGAAGCGCAACGTGCCGCGATGTGCCGTGCATATAAACATCTCAGTGGACGGTATGACCTATTTTTTAAACCTGTCCCACTGAAATGACGTCATGTGCCGCCAAACATGCGCTTGCCGTTCACTGCAAACATTTCTTCCGGTAAACAAATGGTGAATGTCGAATCAGTCACACCAAACTGACATTTTAGTGCCTGTACTTTGACAAACGGGCGTTTTTAAAGCGAATGACGTCATTTTAGCCGGACACTTTTGAATAAATCCACAGTAGTATGCTAAAAAACACGACTACTGACGACGTGACGTGCCGTGCCGTATGCGCAGACGTCAGTAGAATGAACGGGCGTTTACAGGAACAGCGGCATCTGCTGCAGTACGGTCACACGGTCGACGCGGCGACGTTCAAACGGGCTGACCATTTTGTGCCGTTCTGGCTGCGCTGGTTGGCGAGGTTCATCAGAAACATGTTTTGAGAAAAGTTGTTTTCGGTGATCTCCAGTTTTTAAACTGACAACTGTGTGCATGTTCGTTAGGACTTGTGATACTGCAGAGCTCGCTTGACGTTGTTTTGTTTTTGTGACATGCTGCGAAACTCAGAATTGTTCTCAATAGTTACCGGTTTTTTCACGTTACTTTTCAATTTGTGTTTGTCATCTTTCCTGTTGCTTCCGTTCATCCGCGTGTGTCACGCAGTCTATTTTTTTGTCGTGTGTTTTAAAATTACATTACATAAACTAGAATTTCCACCCGTTTGACATTTCTACACTGATGAAGTGAAATGAAGGAAAAAACGATCTATGCTGTGTTGGTTCTTTGCCATGTGTCCGTAATTGTTGGTGGCTACCGCAAACTCTTCGTCATGAAGGCAAGAGCTTACTTTCAAAATACTAAACTGTAATAATTCACAAAAAGTGCCTCCAGCTAGCGTATAGCAGCTCAGGTGGCACACTCTCGACTTGTCTCGTGTGCCAGGCCAGGTCCGGATTCAGTATAAACTTTTTTAGCAGTAACATCAGCTGAGAAAAAGAAAAAAACCTATTTTCAAAAAAAACCGGTTCAAAAAAACCGACCTGATGGTGCTGCTGCAAGGCATCGTGATCGGCCGCTCACTGATGGACGCCATGCGGAGTCGTGCGGCGCAGCAGACGCTGAACACGGCAGCGGCCTTGAGGCAGCACAGACAGTACGCGACGATCGTCAGGGTCGGTTGCGGCTGTGTGTGTCCGTGCTACAGGCACGAGCAGCCTTAAACGCCAGTTCATGCTGCTCAACGGCCGGGGGGGTACAATTCCGGCCCGCTAATTCCGGCCTGAAGAATTCCGGCCCGCTCATTCCGGCCCGAAGAATTCCGGCCCGAAGAATTCCGGCCCGGAGAATTCCGGCCCGGAGAATTTTCGCCAGCACGAACAATATTAAACCCCACGAAGTGATTTTGGTAATGAAATAATAAAATAAAAATATCGATGTTCACATGTTACAGTGTACAGTATGGCCGAATAAATGAGGCAGTCCATCAAGGCGGGATCAGCCGCAGACTAGGAGTTGTCTTTTTCAAAAAAGCCAACGTAATTCCCAATCATGTGTACAAGGGATAAAGAATGAACAGAATAGCGCGTATAATCCATTAGTTTAAAAAAACGCGTCAAATTTGGCACACAATTCAGTTTCTGAACGTCGTTTTTCTTTCATTCAAAATTCGCGCGCTTCTTGCACCCTGAAAAAAGCTGCCATGTTTAACCGGCCATACCGTATTTTCAATGATGTTCGTCCTGTTTGCTTTTTTGGAAAATGAAACCTTTTGGAAAAAAGAAACTACAACTAAATTTTTAAATTTTTTATCATGAACAGGATTTGTGACCCTTTTACCTTATCAAAAAGGCTTGGCTTAGGATTAGGAACCTACAACAAGTCACTGCAAGCAAGTTCTAAACAAAAATAAAAAATCACAAGAATTTATTTACCAAAAATCACTTCGTGTGGTTTAATATTGTTCTTGCTGGCGAAAATTCTCCGGGCCGGAATTCTCCGGGCCGGAATTCTTCGGGCCGGAATTCTTCGGGCCGGAATGAGCGGGCCGGAATTCTACGGGCCGGAATTTCGCGGGCCGGAATAGTACACGAGCCCTCAACGGCACGTCTCCATGGACGGCAGTATGCGTGCGTGACGTCACGTGCCTTACACAACCCCACAACATTATGCAACTTGCTGATTGGTTGATGCTGGCATTCTGTGCTCGCAACTGTGTTTTTTGTATTTCCCTGCGATTCCCGGGGTTTCCGATGGTACCGTTTTCTGCTTGTCCGGTTTTTCTTAATTGGCTGCTGGTTTTTGATTGTCTGTTCGTGTCCACACACGGCGCCGCTGACCAGTGTGCCAAAGGTGGCAATTGTCGTACAGCAACGAAGTACTGCGAAATCAATTTGCATATTCATTGTGAACAGTCTGAAGTGAACACCTGAACGTCATGTTCCTAAAATTCATAACCTAACCTGTTTCGTCATGTATTTCTTACCAAAATCGTTCCATAACTTCATAAACGAACCTTTCTCCGTCCCACATTCGTGCTCAGAATCGCCGTAAGCGCGCGTCACCAGCATTCAGTGAAGCGCATGACGACGACGTTCGAGTGGCACGCTTGGGTGGCACATGCACACGGCGAACGCTGCATCAGAACGCGAATGAGCCTGCAAGCAGTCACCAGTCGGGTGCTGCTGCCTCGGATGAAACGTTCGACCCGGCAGAGTTCGCCAACGTCAATTGGACTCCGATCTATCGGTTGGTGGCGTCGTTTACGGACTGGTCTTGTCGAACCTGGCACGTGTTTTCATTCGCAGAATGCAGAGCTTGTGAATGTTTGAAATAAGTGAGAAGAACGAATGTGTAGCGTTTGCTTGAAATCAATGTGTGTGCCCAACGGATTCTGTGTAGGAGTCAGACATGCACTGAATGCCAGACATCCAACCAATGAGCTAACTGCATATGACATAGAACATTCAACACACTGTAACACCAAAATTTGACGTTTTTTCCCCAAACCGTGTGTCGTCTCGCAGCTATAGATGGTATACTATTGGCTCATTATTCATTAGTTGACGAATGAATAATGGGGTTTTCAAATTATTTGAATAATACTATTTTGAATAATGAGTAATGGGTCCATTATTCAAATAGTACTATTGGTGACGAATGAATAATGCAACCAAAAAAACTGGGCTTGTTAAAAACAAGTAGCACAAGATGCTAGAATTGTGGTGTCCATAACACTCGAATACACCAACAATCAACACCCAACTTTGTGACACCTCATCAGTGACACCTCATGAGCATTGAAAAGTGACAAAAAATGTACACTGAAAAGAAGTACTGAAATCAACTTGTAAATTTCCACGGGTAGTGCACCAAAACAAATTTCTTAAACTAAAAATGAACTCGCGGTTGATTTGTTTTGTTTGTTTATGCAGTACGTCAAATGTTTATCACGTTTTTCCGCATTTCAACCATGGGCCACCAGAAATCTGCATGTTGCACTGCACTTTATCCACAAATTCGTAATAGCTGTGCAAAATTCAACACGTTTTTTGAAATCCTGAGTGCATTTTAGTTTGGAAAGGTGAAAGAATCGTTTAAATTGGTGTTATATAACTCGAGATACAACCATTTTTGTCCAGAAAATCGAAAAATCAACAAACACAAAATAAAAGGAAATCACACATGGGGTTGTTTTATTATATGTGGCATGCACACATACGTATGTGAGCAATTATGCTCCCCTCACGCGATAATCACACAGAGACAGTGTTATGTTTCTTTCTGTTGTTGTTGTGTCTATATGCTGCACACACACGATAGAGTTACCGCAAACGGCTATAACTTTTACACCGTTCATCCGTTTGAGCTGAAATTTGGATATGTTTTACCTGTATACCTAACAGTTGTCGCCAATCAGTTTTACCCTGAACCGATAAGAAAAACAGAAGTTAGGGCGTTTAATTATAGTTAAACGCTTTGTTTACTCTGATGAGTGTTGATTTGATTGAAATTGTGATTTGCACTTCATCCTCTTCGCCATTGATCCGATAACAAAAACATCAATGCGCTAAGGTTAAAAATAGAAAGTTGCAGATAAAAGCCAATCAACAATCGCCCATTATTCATTAATCATTCACTATCGGCAAATTATTCAAGTGAATAATGAATAATTTGAAAAATTACGTGAATAATAGTTTTTGAATAATATATTATTCATTCGTCATTCATTATTCAAACTCAGATTTGACGAATGAATTATTCATACCATCTATACTCGCAGCTTCCCATGGATCCGTCACGTGTCGCTGCTGTGGCGTTTCCAGATCTGCAACACGCTTGCAGCGGTCATACTGACGTCATACGCCGGCTGCACGTTTGCGCTCGGCGAACAAGACACGACGGGGGGCATGGTCGCTGGCAGTGCTGCTGGTACGTGCGGGGTTGGAAAACAATGAAATTTGAAAAAAAACTCCTCGTGCCGTGCTACGGTGCTGGCAATCGGACTGGCTGTGATTTAGTGGTCTAGTGTGAGTCTCAGTATGATTGGCACTATTTTGGCAACCCAGTCAGCAAACAGCACACCCGTGCGACGGTGTGGTGGTGCAGCTTGCTGTACCGTGGCGCATGCTGCCGCAAATTCCATTCGACACCGCCTTAAAGCAACCAGCACCACGCTACGCCATCGCACTGGTATAGCAAAAATTTATGTGGGACCCGTGCCACGGTGTGGTGTACCACGGGGGTAGTCGCGCCCCTCAAACCGACGCGTATCCCGCATAGCAGCTTGTGGTTTCAGGGGATCGTTCCAAATTTCAAGAACTCATCACTTCATCCAACGGATTCACTTACACCAATCAGTAATAATAACCGCTTCGTGGTACACCACCAGCCAACCCCTGTTGCATGTCATGCATTCTGCAGCACTGACGGTCTCCCTGACGGCACTATTGGCAGTGCACGTGCTGGCGCAGCGCATTGTCGGTGAACTCGCGCTGTCGGACGACGGCGACTGGCTGAAAGTGGCGACCGCAAGGTGCGCGTTTGCAAGTTTTTTTTTGGGGGCAAGGGGCATTTTCGTGGAATCATGAGCTTAAGGCACACGCAAATTGAGGGAAATGTTTGTTGTTTATTCGGGCAACTTTTGGTTTGGTCGGTTCTCTGCCTGTCAACCGCACTGACGAGCCCGAGCCACTGGGCACCGTGGTATGCGTCATACCTGGCAAATCTACAGACAGCGGACTTCATGTATTGCACTCAACTGAAAACTAGTTGACTTGACAATTTAGCCGAATTATGGAGTCTCAAAGTGTTTTCCTGATGACTGCGTACTGTAATAGTTATGCAGAACGACCGACTAAGCAAAGCATACAAGAAAGAACGATTATCGAGAAAAACGTTTCGATGCGAGATGCCTCTGAAGGTCATAGCGACCATGAGCCGTTGGAACCGAAACATTGGAATGATTGGATTCAGATGAAAGGTACCAACTCACAGAATCCGTGCACCTCTCGCCGCAAGGACACCAGCCCCCACATACCCCAATACCCAGTGGCGCCTTCGGGTCTCTAAAACCTATTGGGAGGGTATCAATAAAAAATACACAAATTCCTTGCATTTCTATTTTCGCTCATTCGTGGTTTGCTTTCAATATCGATTTCGATGCGTTTCATCTGCAGGTTCGGCCTCGCGCGCATCCAACGGCTCGACCGTGTGCTTCCCGTGGAGGATGTGGTGCCGGTGAGCGAGTTGCAGTTTCCCCGCAACGGCCTGTACTTCCCGCTTGCACGCTACAGCACCACTGATCCCGCGGCCAGGCAACGTGCACCGCAGCTCTGGGTGCCCCTGCGGCAGGGCCGTCCGTTGGAGCCGGAGGGACTGGCGCACGTCTTTGGCGACGGCGTCACGGGCCTGTTTCAGGGGGCGACCAGGGGCAAACCAAAAGTGGACTGACATGCCCTTATGAACTCTTTTTTGGCAGTATTCTGTCGTTGTTGTGTCATTCACGTCGTTCTGAATGCTCACATTGAGTAATCTGATCAATGGTTGAATGTTTTTGAATGTTTGAAGCTTTAAATGTTTTGTCGTCCTATCCAATGGCTCATTTTTGTCGTTTCACTCATATCATGATCAACGAGATAAAAGGCAACACAAATGAGGAGCTAAATGGTGGTCGGCAGCAACAACAACAAGCCAACACTCAACAATACGCTCAACAGTAACACTCAACACTGTAACACCAAAGAACATCATCCATTGCCTTCTCAGTCAGAATCAGCGAACACGTTCCATTCGGCCGGCTCTTCCTTTTTCGCCGGCACGCTTGGGCTTGACCAGCCCACTTGCTTCGCTGTCACTTCCGGTTGACTGCGTTGCTTCTTTCGTCGCTTCGCGAGACGACGACGCTGCAGCGAAATGCGACGTCGCTTGCGTCGATGGAACGCGTCGTCGTCGTCGAAGATCGCATCGCCCAGTTTCACTTCGTTGCCGTCTGAATAAACGGCAAAGTTGAGTGAAACAACGCAGGGAGTGCGCAAAAACGATGTGACTCATGTGTTTTTGTTCTCTAAAATGAGCACGATAGGTGCATAGGCAGCCATAGTTGTTCTAGGGGGGGGGGGCTGTCTATCTCGAAAAAATTTTCGAATCTATCTCTATCAAACAGGTTTTTTCGGCTCAGCTATTATCTATCTAAAAAAATTTCTCAGCCAGCTATCTATCTGAACATTTTTGTCTTCGAAGACATCAAAGGAGTCAATTTTTGACCAAAATTGACCATTTTTGCTCGTAATTCTTGAAAATTTCGCTAATTTTAGGTAAAATACGCGTTTATACTTGATTTTTAGTGTATTTTTAGCATTATTTTGCTGTTTTTATAGCTTTTTAGCGTTTTAGTTATCTATATATCAAATTTCAAAATTTTGACCGGCCCCCCCAAAGTCACATGGCCCCCCCGCGCCCCCCCCAAATTTTCCAGCTATCTATCTATCTAGAAAATTTGCTCCAGCTATCTATATCGGCCCCCCCCCCCCAACCCCTCGGCTTTGGAACAACTATGCAGGCAGCGCTCCAAACTCCCAATGTAGCCAGAAACATCAAAGACCAACGAAAATTTGACACTTTTGTTTTACGCATGCGCACTGCCTCTGCAATGCCAGTGCCTCCAATCGGTGAACAAACGTCATTGCCAGTTTCAAGCATGAGCGCCATTTCGTAATAGTGGCAACAGATCGTTTTGCGTGCACAATTCAGTCGAAATGGAAAACACGCGACTGACTGTGAATCGGGCTCACCGATTGGTCGTTTGCCCAGCTCGATACAAGCCAATCAGCATGCGACATTGAAAAACGCGTAAGAATGGGCGCGTCGGACAGCCTGTCCCGCAAATTGCAGGACAAAACGCAGTACTAGACTACTGTTTCGTCCAGTGCAGACCTCTTGTCCCGAATTTTTTTCGGCTGTCCCGTCCGGCAACCGCAAAACCTGTCACGCGCCCATCCCTGAACACGAGACGATACGAATGGGCGAATGTTTTCGCAGTGCCACTGCAACTATTGTGGATTTATTCAAACGTGTCCGGACTAAAATGACGTCATTTGCTTTTAGAACGCCCGTTTGTCAAAGTACAGGCACTAAAATGTCAGTTTGATGTGACTGATTCGACATTCACCATTTGTTTACGGGAAGAAACCGGCTAAACGGAAACTCTGGTATGCTTTGAACGGCAAGCGCATGTTTGGCGGCACATGACGTCATTTCAGTGGGACACGTTTAAAAAAATAGGTCATACAATACTACTACTGACCTTTATCGAGCGCCTGCACTACTCCGTTCTTGCGGATACGCACACTGGCCACGGTGTCGTCGTAGGTGCTCAGTTCGCCGACGACCTCGGGCGCGTATTTCCGCTTGCTGCGTGGCATCGTCACCAGGTTTGCCGAGTCTGCAATAGATCCGTCACTCGCTTGAGTGGTCTCCCGGTTTTGGACGGCTATTTAGCGATCCAATTGACTTGACTTTGACATCAGCAAATTTCATCGTTTTTTTTCAATCTCACCTCGTAACGCAACATGTGGTTAACCAATAGACTGGGTGCACTTGCAACTTGCAAAACGGGTTCAATAAACGGAAACCGAAGATCGACGACACAACCAACCCAGTATGCCCGAATCCACAAGTGTCACTATATTTCACATTGACGACGACAATGACAGTTGCATCACCGATGAAGAACAGGTGTGTTGATCGGTAAATTGTTACTGTTTTTCTGTTTTGTTTTTTATTGTCTGTGCTTTGTTTAAACCAAGGACAACTTTATCCAGCTGTTGCATGGTTCCTTTCTTCAATTGGGGTGTGTAGCCACTAGCCATTCATGTTTCGACCGAGTTAAGTCACAGTACATGTCTGTATCATATGCAACATGCAGTCACCCACGTGCTTACCAACGAATCCGCTAATTGCATACGATATAGAAACAAGACTGCAACCAACATTCCCGAAGTACAGTGCCGCCAACAAAACGAAAGCACAGTAGCACACGCAATGGACAGACCGAACGACACGTAGACGGGCACCGGGGGCACGCCAGCGAGGCGCAGGTACAACGAGCGCACGTTCGGCAAACCGCCCGGCAGGCGCACGAAGCCGCAGACGAACGCGAGCACGCGCTGCATGTTCGCAATGAGACACTCGGTGCGCTGCGAGAGACTGCCGAACTCGATGGCGCTGCAAAGTTAGAACAATAAATGTTGAGGGTAGGGATGGAGCCGGTTCCGGTCCGGATTCCGGATTCCGGCGCCTAAAATTGGATCCGGATCCGGTCCGGATTCCGGCGCAATTTTGCCGGATCCGGCCGGATCCGGCCGGAATGGCCGAGACCCAAGAATTAACCAGTTGATTCCTCCGTTTCAGAGCTGTTCAATGGTTTGACAAATTTGTTTCGGTGCTTTGTTGGTTTTGTTGTTGTGCATTTGGCATGTGATCAGTGAGCGTTTCTTTAGTTTAGTGTTCTGTTCAATGGTAAATGGTTCACTGCTTTTGTCTTGAGTGGTAAACTTATGTGCAGCATCGTCCACTTTAAAAAACGTGGCTGCCAGCTTTTGGCCGACGTTGTTGATGAACAATAGCAGGTTTTTTGAAATCAGCCATCTTCGTTGGTCATATTCAGTTAGCTGTCAAACAGTTGCTTTTTTGTGAGCCCCAGAACACCAGCGATTTTAGCGACGTGTGTTAGTGGGTGTGCGGGGGTGCCGTGGTCCCCTAAAACCCGATAACCCCCCCCCCCCCCAACGACGAATCCACGAGACGACGAATCCATTTCAATGGTGTTGCCCGCCTTTTGCGCACTGAAGAAGCGCATCGAACAAGTCGATGCGAGTGGCATTGGTACGACGAAAAAAAAGCATCGACACACGCTTCCGTGCGCTTTTCCACAACGAAACATCATGGCTACGTACGTTGATCCGCGATTCAAGAATACTTCAGTCGTCTTCGAAATGAAGGCGCGATTCGTTGTGAACTACTTCACATTGCAAAGAAAATCTTGAAACGACCGGAGACGCCCACAAACTGTGACGATACATCCGAGATCGCGAACAACGACGATGACGAAAGTGAACGCGAGCCCGAACCAAAAAAAGAAATCGACTGGCCTCTACGGAGGCATCGAGTTTCACGCTGCGCGACCGCGCAACCCGTTAGGCGAATCCAGTCTCGAAGACGAACTGCGCGGCGAAATGAATATGTACGAGTCGGATGATTTTATCGACGAACCGGACAAAAGTGATCTAATGCTAGACTTTTGGCGGCTGAACTCGTCTAAATACCCCAAACTATCGACAATCGCGCGCAGATACCTGGCACCGCTACCAACAAGCGTGGCAAGCGAACGAATGTTCTCTGAAGCCAGGCGGGTGTTTGTGTACAGCCGATCTCGTCTGTCAACTCAGAACGCCGAAAAGGTCATGTTTCTGAATGGAGTGTTGCCAGCACTTGATTATCCCCATGCGATGTGAATTTTGTCAATTGTTGTTGTTGTAATTTTTGGTTGGTTCACGTGCTGTGTCTTGCTGACTTTGTTTCTGTGTCTGTGCTGTTTTATTCTGAAAATGTGATGAAGAAGCGATGAAATGTGCGTAGATGTTTTTTAGACATAAAAAGGCCATTCCGGTCCGGATTCCGGCAATTTTTGCCGGATCCGGCCCGGCCGGAATGAGCTTTTGCCGGATCCGGCCCGGATTCCGGCAAATTTGCCGGATCCATCCCTAGTTGAGGGTCGTTTGCGCTTTGCAGCTCTCAAGACCAATTCATGCACGACGTATGCATATCCGGCACGTCCAGTATGAATGCTTATTTACAGGAGCACGTGTTCTAAAGATAACGTGACGTGCTGGATTGCTGGGTTTTTTTGCTCGATGAATGAGACGGGACGGGACGGGACGGATAGATCTTGTGTGCAAGAATTGACCTTCACACTGGTTTTATCCGCAAACCCGAATGTACAAAACTTGGGTGCTTTGATCTTGTACCATTGATCTGCCAATGTGAAATATGACTTGCTTCATGATGGAGAATAACATAATTGAAAAAAACGACTAACCAGCGTGTCGCGAACGCGCGCACAATAAACACGGTCTTTGAGAGCGCCTTGTCAATGTGTCCCTTCACGTTTCCGTACACGACGTCCAGCGGGACGGGAAGTCTGGAAAAAAGACAAAACACGTGAACCCCGTGAAAGTGAGCCATCCAGAAAAAAAACGAAAAGTCGGTGATGCGTCAGCGTCGCAAGTCAAGGTAACCCATACCGTCTCCATCCATCCATTATATTTCGCGAAAAGGTAGGAAATAACTTCGATTAAAGGATAGGAAAGCAACAACATCATGTGATGGACGGCAGAGACCGAAACGGCAGATCATGAACAACTGAAACTCAGTGGATTCTGAAACAACTGCAACGGACTTTCGTGCTTTCTGAAAGGACTTTCCGAGCAGCTTGTGCACGCGCTCGCCGATTCGGTTGTCCACCAAGAAGAGGTCGTACGCGGTGGCCAGTTTGCGCAGGCCCTCCGGTGTCCGTCCGGACGCGTACTCACGGCGCAGTTGGGTGAACGAGAGAATCTGCACACGAGACAACAAACATGAAATGCACAACGTTCGTCGGCGCACACTGCGGTGCCCCCTGGCTCAACAGTGCTACGGGACACCAGAACTTCCCCAAAACGGTTTTACTCCGAGCAGATTTCGTAGTCTGAGTAAAACATCAGCGAACCTAGAAAGCAGACTCTCGCAAACTCATCCATCCCGGTTCCGGGCAATAAAGTCACAAGAAAACCTCCGATGTTTTGCGAGCGTATGCGACACAGACTGCTCGCTGTTTAGCACAAGTTGTGGCGTTAAGCACACAAAACAGCACGCAAATTGCGAAATACCGCGACAGTACAGTACACCAATGCACTCATTCAAACAATAAAGTTGAATCGGTTCTAAAGTTCTCCGCCACAAGCAGAACAGTAAAAAAGCAGAAAATAAAAGAAATTCGAAATCAGCTCCACGACTCTACCTCATCAATGCCGTCGACTTGTTTTTCGAACGTCAGAAACTCGCGAAACTTGCGTGCGTCCTTGTCGATGTCCGGATCGAATTTGTTGGGATTCGAATCGGCGACGATCAAGCAGATTGACGTGTCTTGGCGGCTTCGGTAGGCGTGCGCTAGGGTGCTGCAATATGCGAAAACTGGCTTGGTGGCTTCGAAGGCCAGTTCATACTGACGTGTCAACGCACGTCACAGACACCGCTAGACGGCCGGTCGTGCTGCAACGCAACACCTGACGTGTCGTATACGCGAACGTCAGTTATGTAGAACACACTATCGAAATTTCATTGTTACGTCGTGCTCTAATGACAAAAATACCATTGATTTTTGTGATCTATTACGTTTGAGTTGCAAAAAGAAGCCGGGTCACGGCACGCTATAGATCGAGTAAGAAAATTTTTATTTATTGCACTGAAAAATGACCCGTTGTTTCGCTGATGTTTCAGCCAGACATGACATCCGTCTGCGCTGGTCATCATGTTTGATTGGGCTGTGCAGCACAGCCTGTGCTTGTGCAGCCCGGGCCTTGTCGTACTGACGAGCCTGGGGACCCGCGGTATACGCTTACCAGGCGAAACCACAAGAAACAGTGCTTGCACGTTGTAATAGAACTTGTGGCATGAACGCGACGCGACGATCACTTCAATTGCATTACAATGTGCACATCAATTCAACACAGGCAACCAAACCGTGCGCATTTCATGTGCAGCTCAAACATACTTGCCTTGTTGAGCCACTTTCACTACAGTGACCAAACCAATACAGAGCAATTCAAATTCAAATGAAGGCTTTTTCAATGATTTGATTCAATAATTTATCGATTTCGATTGAACTGCGACGTGCAGTTCGGAAATGCTACAACTCGACGACAACAACATTACCAGTACCGTGGGCCCAAAACAATTTTCGAAGAGGGGGGGTATGGTGCGGTGGGGGGGGGGGACCCCCCCATGGGTTCAAAATTTTCTGTGGGGGGTCCACCCCCCCCCATGATAATTTTTCGCTTAAATTTTGAAGGAAAAACGCTAAATTTTGCTGCAAAATCGTTGAAATTACAATGAAGATGGTCAAGTTATCATATATTCAGCTTATATTATGGACTTTATAGACAAAAAATCATGATTTTCGAAAAAATTTTTAGGGTGTACGGAAAATTTGGGGGGGGGTCCATAGTTGTTCCAGAGCCGAGGGGTTGGGGGGGGGGGGGCCGATATTGATAGCTGGAGCAAATTTTCCAGATAGATAGATAGCGGGAAAATTTTGGGGGGGCGGGGGGGGGGGGGGGCCATGTGACTTTGGGGGGGGGGCGGTCAAAATTTTGAAATTTGATAGATAGATAGCTAAAACGCTAAAAAGCTATAAAAACAGCAAAATAATGCTAAAAATACACTAAAAATCAAGTATAAACGCGTATTTTACCTAAAATTAGCGAAATTTTCAAGAATTACGAGCAAAAATGATCAATTTTGGTCAAAAATTGACTCATTATATGTGTTCGAAAACAAAAATTTTTAGATAGATAGCTGGCTGAGAAAATTTTTTAGATAGATAATAGCTGAGCCGAAAAAACCTGTCTGATAGAGATAGATTCGAAAATTCTTTGGGGGGGCCGGCCCCCCAGGCCCCCCCCCCCCCGAGAACAACTATGGGGGGGTCTCCGCCAGACAAAATTTCATGGGGGGTGTGGGGGGGGGTGTCGGCCAAATTTTCGAGGGGGGGTGGCCGGGGGTCCGATGGGGGTGCCCGGTATTAGGGTGGGAAGGGTGGCACGGTGCCCCCCCCCACCCGACCCCACCCCCCCCCTCGCCCACGGTACTGCATTAAACAACTCCACTTCACTCACAGTTTCACGACTTTCGTGTTCAAATGAGCGGGCATCTTTTTCAGCACAATCTCCAACGTCAGCCGATCGGCGTACTCGGGAAAGAGCGGCACCTTTTTTCGTGACGACGACGAAACTGAGCATTGCTCGTTTTGTTCCGCTTTTCGTTGGCGATACTCTTTCAACGCTTTCAATGCAATTCGAACCTGCGCAGGTAGAGACTACGTGAAGCAAATAAAATGTGAACGCTGACAAGACAAGAACTCTGCTGGAATTTTTATGTTAATTTCAGGAAAAAAATCCAAACGGAAGAAACACGAAGAAATCTCAAGCACACGGGCGGCTCACTTGAGAAATAATTTTTGCACACTCTTGTTCGTGATAAGACGACGAAGAAATCGCCACATCTGCGTACTCGATTTCGGCTCCGTTGTCATCAAGCGTTTGTGGATCATCTTTAACGTCGATCACGATCGTTTGCTTTGAGTTTTCCAAATTTTTGGCATCGTTGGATAATGACGACGTTGACGTCGGTTTTGATGTTGGCGGCGGCTTTTTCGTTTTCTTTTTCATTTTTCCGAGTTCAGATTTTTCCTTCAAATCGGCATCGGCAACAGTTAGCCTAGGAGGATAATCTGATGGTCGACAAAATTAGGTGCATTGCATTCGTAATGCTTCTTTATTCAAAAGCACGCGCACCTCGCATCCGCATGCTCATGCTCATGATCCAATCGCGCGCTATACACGTGCCGCACCCACTTTCACACACGCTCTGGTTTTCAATTGATTAAAGCATGAACCTGAACAATTAAGTTTTAAGACAAGGAGTTGTTGAAACTTCAGTGCACAATAAAATTGACTGCTTTTTTACTCATTTTTTTGCAGTTAGTTCCTCACTTCCTTGCGTGATTTTCAGAGACGACTCACGTCACGTCTCACACACAAACAACAACTGAACTGAATAATGGACAAAATTTGAAGACTGAGAATTTGAAGATGAAGATAGAAAGTGGAGAAGATGAATATTTGGGCGAAACTAATTTTTTTTTATTTGTTCGCGCGCCGTTTCCGGAAACCGCCAAACTCCGGCGGAAACGGGCAATACTGCCCGAGCCCAATTTACCCTCGGCTCTGGAGGGAGTAGACCATTAGATCTTGTTGGTCACTTTAGTTTCTCCATTGTGTGTCTTGTCCACAGCGAGGTTCGAACTTTCCACCTACAGAACGGTAGGCGAAAGCCCTACACCTGCGCTACAGACGCTACAAATTCATGCGATCTGTTTGATTCAGCCGTGAGCCGACGTCGGTGCCGTCGGCCGTCGTGTTTAGGGTTGTAAAAAAACAACAATCATCATGTTTTTAATTTTCTTTTTGAAAAAAATTGGAAAACCAAAGTTGTACCAAATCAATCAGAGAATGAAGAATCAAACAAATCTAGTTGATTAATTATGTGTAATGTGCATTGTTGCACAATACCCTAGCGGATGGATCAGACCTTCACTGTGCACGTGCTGTCCACGCGCCGCGCTCCGGCCTGATCATTGGTTGACCACAGAACACGGGCAAGCACGGAGGCCGACCGTTTAACGTTGGACGCCAGCTGTGATTTGGACGTAACGCGTGTGCACGTTGGATGAACGCAATGGTGAAACTGACTCTAATGATTTCTTATACTCATAACGCTATAACTGCAATTGTGATTCCTTGTTCTCTATCGTATCTGCCACTCTTTTGTAATGGTTCTAACTAATCTCTATACTTTCTACACTCTTTTCACAACTGCTCCCTGCCACTCACTCCCTCCATTATCTAGGTTCCAAAACCTATATAAAGGCGAGAGTTGGTGGCCGAGATCAGCTCTCTACCCAAAACTCTGCTCTTTGATACAGTCCAATATTATACTGTCATTTCAAAATGTGAATCTTATATCGTGTCCTTGCCTTGTATTTTGTGTGTGTCTCTGTGTATTCTATGAGGCAATATGAGGCAATAATAATAATAATATTTGTGTGCTCCGATCTTCGTCTTCGCTGGACTTTGTAATTCGACGATAACGAAAATCACTTTGTAACACGCCCAAACGGAGTTGTCGTTAATTGAACGAAGCTGGGACTCGCCTAACCGGCTTGTGCAGGCTGAGATCAATTAGTGCCAACTAACTTTGGACGAATTGCGAGAGACAGTGCCTACTCTCGATCATTCAACTCTGCCCTGTCCGACACAAATGAGCACGTCTCAAAGGACACCCGGCACCCAACGTGCCCAAGACCGAAAGGTTGAGGGTGCAGTAGCCAACCCGGTAAAAGGCACGCCGGAGGGAGCTACATATGTTTCCAAATTATTTCTGCTTACTCCTCGTTATGCTGTCTCTGTCTACCCCTTTCCATGTCCAAACCCAAACCGTTTTGTTTTTCAGTATGGCATAGTTTTTGTCTGTGTGATGATCAAAGACAACGGCATAAGCATCAATTCACAGTTGTACGACCTGTGGAATTGAAGTTGAAAACGTCGTCGAGTACCTCTTGACCAATCCATTTCACTGTTTCTGATGTAACTGTCTATTTCTCACTAAAAGCAATTCAGCGTTTTTATACCGATTGATCATGAACGGAGCAGTTGTGTTTTTTATTGTTCCGTCCCGTCGCTGTGTCGTTATTTCAACAGTTTGCGGGCATTTGCAAAACGGGCCAAAATAAACAAAGTTTTTGTGGAGCGTAAAATAAATTGCGCTTTTTGAATAAAGTAGGCAAACCCATTGCATTGCATTGCATAGGGTTCGAAAAAAGTGAAAACCTCCATTTTTTAAATTAAAAAAATTGTTAATTAATTAAAAAAAAAATCCAAAATGCCGGAGGAAAATCTGATGGTCGACAAAAGTAGGTGCATTCGAAAAAAACATAACGTATACTTGTCTTATGAATGTATTCAGGGGTTCAGGCACTCAGTGGTGTAGCACTATTGGATTATTAACTTTTATAAAACTGGCCCCTGCGTCGGACGGATTGAAAACTCACCGTTTTTTGTTCAGTGTTTGGTTTTCGTGCCCGTCAGAAACAGTCGATAAAGTTTGTAAGATCAGTTACCGTACTTGAAACTTATAAACTGTAATCAATATGGAATTTGAAACTAAAACGCACAGTTTTGCTGTGAGAATGGGTTCGATTTTGGTGGCAAAACAGCACACTCCCGTTGTAGTACCTCTGGGTTGCTTCAAAGTTTCTAAATAAATGCAGCGAGTACGAAAAAAGACTGAACACAGTTTCATGTTTTTTATTTTCAACAACAAAATACCGGGTGGTAGCATGATCATTGATATCAAATGGGACAAAGGAATGTACAGTATATTGACAGTACACAAGTAACAAGCAGCAAAACCTAAAAAACACCCTGGATCTTGTTCGCAGCCTCTGTAATAAATTTCTGCTTTGATTCGATCTCTGAGAAAACTCCGAATTTTTTTGCGAGATGGATTTTTTTGATATCACAAGGAGTACAACGTACACATTCGTAGCCCGGTCTGGACACAATTTATTGATGACAAATCTTCCGCTAGATCAGTTTTGAAAAAAATTGATTGGAATCAAAAGTGAATGCCTAAAAATAAAATAAGAAAGCTGATAATCGACATCGATCGATTTGATTGAGTGAACAAATAAATTTAAAACATGATAGAAATTTGATTGATAGTTCTGCGAGACTCTGAAACTGCAAACGATTCCCGTGTTCTGTGGAAGGTAAGAAGGTCATTAGCGATTTCTGAATAAGGACTACACCAGAATGTTCGAGGAAAATCGGTTTCGTCTGAAATCTTCAGTTTTTTTTCTGATCAGCGTGCGAAGTGCCGGTCTCCGTTCAGGCGCGTTTCGCCATCCGTTTGTGTGCCTTCTGCACTACCTGAAACAAAAAAAACTAAAAAGTAATGACAAACCGTAGAAAAACGGCAGGAAGCAGCAAGTCTGCACACATCATCAAATCAATCATGGATCGTGCACGATTGTCACTCTAGTGGCCTGGTGGTAGTGCGTTAGACTGCAGTCTGTGCGCTCGGGGGATCGAGCCCCGCCGAGGGGTGTATAGACACTTAATGACAGAGAAAACTCAATGGGCGCCCTACTCAATGGCGTTCTGTACGCTTCTCTGGGTTAGCCCTGGCTAAAAACATCGCCTAAAAATCTCAACACCAACAACAACAACAACAACGACGATGATTGGTTAGCCGTAATAATGGCCAGTTCAATTCAGGTGCAGTTAAACGATTCATAGACAGAAGTGAAAAGTGAAAGTAACGTGGCAACTTATTGGTTTGTCAAAAAAAACTGCTTTAAAAAAACGAGCAGTGCCTGCAGCTTGCTGTTCGCGTGCCCGGCCAACGGTTGAATGCCCTGGTACGGCGGCGACTTTGTGCCGTGCAACATCAGCGTCCAACGCTTCAGGAATCCCTTCTGCGGTTGTTCACCCTGAAGTTTGCATATTCGATGTTTTGGATGCCACACTTTCATGCAGTTTTTGTTGTTTTCGAACTGACTATTCCGATATGGTCGTGTCTGTCGAGAAGCACAAGAACAAAAAAGAAAGGCTTTTTAAAAATGAAAGCAAATGCACCTGGAATCGAACGATCAGTCGCCATTTGCCGCGCGGGTTCTCGCCCCAGGTGTGCGTCGTCATGAACGGCCAGTTGGTGAAGCCGTCACGAGCGTCGTCGTCGCTCGGGCGACGCGACAGAATCATCGAGCTGGGGAGTTTTTTTCAAATTTTCAAATTCAATTTTAATTATACGTACATGTACGTGTAACAGTAACTTCCATAAACTCATTGCCTTTTGAACGTTTGCACAAACAATTGGGAAATAACTTGGCATTCTTGCAAAAGTCAATTCCTCAGTTTGCGAAAATAATCCCGCCTTGATTAAGAACACAAGGACTGCCTTATTTATTCGGGCATGCTTTACTGAAACTAAATGCGTTTTGCTCAACTTTCGTATTCTGTTCAATGCAAAACGTAATTCGTACCGAGTTCCAGAGGGACTGATCATGTACATAGTCAGGTCACCACGCCGCGTCGAGTTCATTGTAACGATCGCCTGCAATTCAAAACAAAAAATGATTTATTAAAAAAAACACATTTTCTCGATCCACTTTCACAGAAAAAAGCTTCTTTGCCGACCTGCACGTGCTCGAGATAGTTCACTTCAGTCGGTGTGCCCACGCAGCCGTCTGTGTTCAGCTCCAGTATCAGATTGCCTTCCGATGGGATTTGTCTGCAGAGTGAACAGGAATAAATGTGCGCAAAAAGCCGTACTGACCGCTGGTTGCGCATGCCATCACGCAGTTTGTTTGCTGCCAAAACCGCCTGTTCTTTTGAAGTCGTTCTCGTCTGTGTCTTAGTACGCATCGATCGCATGATGCAGCCAATCAGCGTTTCATATTTCGTATCTTAATTTGGATTGTGCCAAATAACGTGTGTCCAGAAACAGAAACGCCCTACTGAATGTCGTCCAAAGTGCCGGCGTCACAATGGTAGCGAGGCGGCGCCGTCTTCCACACGCGTGCCAGCATGACCATCTCAGCAGCATCCAGCACTCCGTAGCCGAACAGATGGTTGAACTCGAGCCCGACCGCTGCAAACAACGCCCAGTTTTGTGTAAGTTCAGTTTTCTTTATAACAATCTGTTCGTGGTGCAGTGGTTTTTTTTAGGTTGTCTCCCTCCCTTGACTGTACGATTTGAGAAAAACAACGAAACAAACGAAACGCACCGTTCATTTGCCACTCAAAATGCGAACAGTTGGCATCACGTTTCGAGTGCGAGAACATGTTGTCCTGTGGAATGGTTGATAATAAAACCGTTTAGAGATATGAAAAGCTGCATTTCTCATACCACTGATGACATGTTTTTTTGAAATTCTACAAATAAACGAGTTAAAATCAAAAAACAAGAAACCAACATCAATTCCAAGATCGGGCATGTTGCGGCAACGGCCATCAAAGAGCGAATTTCGAGTGGATGTCAGGACTGTCAGGTGCTGCAGGTCACGCCAGGTCAGGTCAGGGCTGAAATTGAAGTCACCTGTTGATAAATACTATCAATTTTTTGGGGGGGGGGGTTTGTGACTCAGTGGCTTTATGTGGCGAATTAATTTTCGCATAGATTTGGATATGCTCTGAACTGCTGTGTGCACTGTCAATCACAAAAACCCACTGAAGCAACACTGAAGCAACACTGAAGCAACACCGAAGCAACACTGAAGCAACACCGAAGCAACACCGAAGCAACACTGAAGCAACACTGAAGCAACACTGAAGCAACACCGAAGCAACACTGAAGCAACACCGAAGCAACACTGAAGCAACACCGAAGCAACACAACCGCAAACCGACTTTGCCTCCAGTGCGAGCGCGAAAACGCCTGCAGCCTCCGGCGCCGCCGCGGACGTGCCCGAATGCGACCGGGTGCACATGCTGTACAGGTCGGTTGTCGCCTGCGCACGAAAAAACGTTGGAAAAACGCGAAAAGTTTTTTTTTCCTGCTGTTAAACTAACACAGGAGTTTCCATTACAATAAATGTAAGCTGGTTCACTTCACATTCTCAACTGAACGTTTTTGATACACACTGTGTTTAGTAAGCACCGTTCGGTGAACACTTCGTTCAGTGAAATGACTAAAACAACTGGTTGATTGGTTGAGTCAACATTTTGACTTTTTGTGAGTGAAAGTTCCCAAAAACCAGCCACAAATAAACAGCAGCACTGACCACGCCAGTCTCCGGGTTCTTTCCGCCGTTGCTGAACGTGCTGGCGAGTGTGCTGGCGCAGCTCTCATCATAATGTGCGTTCATGCCGTTGTTGATGGCGCTGTTGATCGAGATCGTCCACATGCTGACGAGAAAACAATGAAAATCTTGAAACAAAATCATAGATCATGATTGCACGCTAAAAAATGTCTGAACTCGTGTCCCCCCGAGCCGTGTGTCCGTGTCCCGGGTCGTGTCCTTTGCCTTCGGCGCATCGCACGGCACGGGACATAATGCGGGACACTCGGCGGAACAGGACACGACGTGGGACACGCCGGATAAGAGTTCGGACACGTTTTTCAGCGTGTGACTACAAAGACTATCAGCGTGTGTTCATGGTCACCACGGTTATCCAATGGCGCCAAGACTATCAATCAGCGAATGTCACAAATCCAGCAGCCATCCACCAAGCACTGCGTGTCCCCCCTCGGCTCGTCTCACCTCGCCGCGTATCCATCGCAGTTGCAGTCGTCCGTCTCGCCGCCGTCGCCGCTGGCCCACACGAAAATGCTGCCTTTGCCGTTGCGTCCCTATGAATTTGGCAATATTTTTTTTCACTTTACTGCGTGCAAAAACACGATATTTTGCAGATACACGGGCATTTGCGTGTCTCCATCCATCCATCCATCCATTTTATTTCGCGAAAAGCAGAAAACTCCGATCTGTGTCTGTGTGTGTGTGACCTGTGGACGATTCTAGCACCTATTCATGTTTCCTAGTTCTCAACAAGACACATCAGAGCGCCAGTAAATAAAAAGCCACCATCAACACCCATCCAAAATCAACTTGATTCTTAAAAAAAGTTTTTACAAGTTGGGTTTGTCATCTTCATATTCAGAAGAGAAGAGGGTGCGATCTTTACCAGTAATCTACTGTTCTTGACGTCTATGAACTGTGTTTTTGAATTTGAATTTCAAAAAACAACATAAACATGCCGTATGCGCGAACCTCATTGACGCCCTTGACAATGGCCCGCATCGTCGCATTGCGCGGTCCGTCCACCGTCCGTCCGTCGTCGGTCGGTCCCCAACTGGCCGAGTAAATCTCGATTTTGTTCGGTTCGTGTCCCATCGAGTTCGCCTCGATCAAGTCGGTCATGTACGGCTGGTCAAGCATGCGGATACCTGCGACACGACTGTCTGGGGCGACGCCGACGCCGCACACGTCGTTGTCGCGCTTCGCAGAGATTTCGCCTGAGATTGTTGGATATACTGGTAGAGTGCTATCGGAAATGGTGGTTTGGGGCTGCGCTGTGGAGAAGTGTATGCAAGTGTGCCAGCAATCTTTGCACAATTTTATGTTGCTGATGCTTGTTTCTACATCTTGTGGTGAATACTCGATCAATGGAACGGTGTCATTGGAGTCAGTAAGAATCAGTTATATCGGCAAGTTTTCCATCTTTCGAAAAAACCGAACACTATTGCGATTGCAAGCTTTGTCGACTTTTACCTGCGCAACGGGTGCCATGCGAGTTGAACCAGTCGTCAGTGTACCGGGGATATGGGAATGGATCGTTGCTGCTGAAGTCCCAGCTCGCTTCAGCGTTCTGAAAAAAATGCAGCGGAAAAGTACACTTGTGAACAATGAACACTAGCAGATCACGATGCAGCAAATCCGCATACAAAATACAGCATAAACTGAAGACTAAATATTTGGAGAGCAACACATTTTTAAAGCATGTTTGTTCGACTGTGATTGCAGAGAGATGCTAATCGAAAAACAGGTAGAAAACACACTACGCATAAAAAGTGGCAGGTTTAAACAAACATACTATACACACTAGCTGATCTCAATGCAGCAAACCAGCATACAAAACACCGGAACCAATCTAGCAAACTCTTTACACTAAAAACTAAAGACTAAAGTATGGTATTTGGAGAACAACACAAGTGCTAATTCAGCTGCGTGCACGCACAAAGTTGTCGTGCAGGTCCGGGTGCATGTAGTCGATGCCGTCATCCATGATCGCAGTCGTCACGTTCTTGCCGGTGACGCCCAGTGCCCACGCGCGCTCCACGTTCAGATCGAGGTTCGGTTTGCCGCCGCCTTGGCCGGTGTTTTTCTGGATTCATAAGATTGTGAATAAATGACAAGTGCGTGTTTCAGTTATTTCAAGTTACTGGTGTATACTTGCTGAGCTTTTACATCATAAACGCAGTCATGTTGACACAAGTGCATAACAGCATTAAGCGGCATTCATGAAACAGGATTTAGTGACGTGTAAATAGCTGTGCTAAAACACATAGCTGCGCGGTCACTAAATACTGATTCATGAATGCACTTTTAATCACTTGAGAACTTGAAGATGGAACACCAAACAATGACCAACTCGAAACCACCTGAAAACCCGATGCACCTAACCAAAAAAAAAACTCACCAGATACCACTGATACTGGTAGTACGGATCAGTGGGCGACTGCATCGGCGCAAAGTGAAGCGTCTGCAACCGCTCGGAGAGCTCCCTATAGCCGCGCTTCGTTCGCTTGAAGCCGGGCTGCTGTGCGAACGAGTGAACGTCGAGTTCACGCTTCAGCAGTCGATGGTGATGGACGGAGCGACGTTTGCGTGCGTGCGCCAGGTGCGGGTGGATGAAGTGGTACTCGCGGTCACTGCCGGCGATCTGCAACAAATGGGGGCGGGGCTGAATGAGAGCGATAGCCAATCAGCGGATTGCCTATAATTTACAGGTCGACTGTACGGAACACGCTTAGCGTTCAAAAACGACGGCAACTGGTGTTGAAACACGAGCTGGCGGTTTTGAAACGGATTTTCCAATCGCAATAGGGTTTTCAATCAGATTCTGGTCAACATGCCAATCATCGCGCCTTTGGTCAAGACCAAAGACATAAACTGGTCCGGACCGACACATATCGATTATGAAGCATCCAAAATGGTGGAAAATGACGGAGAATGTGCAGTAAGATTGTGAAAAGCCAAACACGACGTCTGTTGTTCATTGCGCGAAAAATTACATTCGTCACGTGAAAAGCGGTGTGAGCACTGGCGGATTCGATCACCATTCATGTCGTTGGATGTGGAAGGGAGCAGATTGGCAGCGGGGTAAAGTTCAAAAGAGCGGAAGAAACGCGCAAAACACCAACACATCTCCGTAATTTTTTTCAATTCCGATTCCGGCGTCAATCAACATTCGATCAACAGTGAACCATGGCAACGAACGAACGAACCTCGCCCAAATTGACGAATCCATGGCGTTTCGCTATGCGATGTGCGACCGCGTGCCCACCAGGAACGTGCACGGAGAAGTGATTCGTAAAGACATCGCTCGCGAACACTAACGCATGGCCGGCTAGTAGACTGTGCACTAATAGGAAAAATAAATTCATCGCACCACGAGAAGCAAAACTGCAAAAATCAATGTGTTCGACGAAAAGTGTACTTTTCAAATGTGTGGGGTCCCTTCTCGTTATTATACCGCAGGGTGACCCTGAAAGTAAAGACAGAATTTGGTGAGTTTCGATTTGATTTAGCACAAAAAAACGGAGTTCACTCAAACTGAAACGAGAAAAGACATTCTACTTTGAAAGACAGACTAAAAAACCACGGCCCACACACACGGTGGTGTAATTAGTCGGAAAAGTCGATTTCAGCTGAAGCCTGTTTTTTTACCGCGCGGCAAAAATTACCGACGCCAGCCACTTTGTTGAAGGCAAGCACCAGAAAGAAGAACAAACTAATCATGCTCACGCAGGAAAACTGAGCGCCACGGTACTGAAAACGGATAGATACCTCCATCATATGTTGAAAAGTCCGGCGGCATTATTGCGGAAAGCCCTATGGAAGCAACGCGCTGTACAAGCGTCACCGGCGAACGCGCAAACGCCCGTGCTAGCAGTGCAGCAGGGGACACGGCGAAATGTGCGTGGGCACGGCACATGCCACTGTACGCGCATGCGTATGAGCGCGCGTGCTGCCGCTTTCCATGAACTCAACGGCTATGCGGTACGCACCAGCCGGCTGCACTTGCTCGCTGTCATTCCAGCCCGCAATAACATATCGATCTGTTTTTCCGCCCGTGTTAGCGCGCTATGCAAGCGCTATGGCTGCACACACACACAGTGTTAAGGATGAGTGCGGGTGATTGCTGTTGTTGTTGAAGCTGCGTAGCGGGGGACGCATCTGCACTAAAGAGGACTTTTCCGTTCTTCTGTCCTTGTGATCCTTCTCTCTATCTCTCTGTATATCCGGAATACAGAAGAGTAAAGTTTTGTTTTTCCCGAACAAAGTTTCAAGCAAATGCACAAGGCAACATGGTGCAATGTAATTAAGGAAAAGTTCACCAACGGTGCCTGTGGCGAAGCAATATTGATTTCGATTTTTCCAGCTATCATTGTGTTTGTGTGTTATCATTGAAATTTATCGTTCAGGCAACGACAATTACTGGGGTCTGGTTCACTCATTCGCGCAAATATGTTCTAGCTACATGTAATGTGTGCTGATTAAAAGGGGAATAATAGCTGATAATTGATAATCGATATGATTAGTTTCTAGTACTTTCCATCTGAGTAGTTATTGCGGCCGGTGTATCGTGTGCGTGCGCTGCGTTTAATGAGGCAATATTGTGTTTTGAATGTCAAATATGCAAAAGGTAGGGGATTGCTTTGTGGACTGGACATACTGTACATACGTATACTATTTTCAATACAGTGTATATCATTGTTGACATAACATAAAATATTACATTCAAATGAGTCCTGAATGTTGCTGAATGTACATGATTATGGAAGCAGACGAATCACGGTGAGTTCGAATCCTCTGATGAATATCTATAGAAAAACAATCAGCGAAATAAAACAAATTAAATGACAAACAATGAAAGTTTGTGTCTGTGCAACTCTGTTTTAATCGGTGTCCGTTTGTTTTGTGTGGATTGACTGTTATCTCCCGGTTGACCGCCCGTGTTTCCGTTTCCCGGCAAGCCCCAGAGGACCGACAGTCGCCAGCAAACAAAGCAGCGGGAACAAAAAGGAAACCATACGCTGTGTTTTTGCTTTTGTTGGCTAATTTGAATCAGACGAGATGCTATACCTCCGAGCTTGTTCAGGTGATTTTTTTATTTTACATTGAGAGTCATTCCTCAGCCAACTATCATGCGGATGCGCGAGCGAGCGCAGCGAGCGGAGAGCGCATCACGCA
>JASANC010005322.1:0-12626 GCA_030248135.1 Theristus sp. LFF4_11
CTCGCTCGCGCATCCGCATGATACGTTGGTCACACATTCTTCTAAACCCCGGACATCTCAGGTTTTTCATTTTTCGTTTTTAGGCCAATTTCGTCTATGCTATTTTTACGGCCGATTCGCCCAAAATCGTCACGATTCAGTACCTAGAATTGCTCACATAAGAAAACTGACCCAAAAGCCGTGATCGGCGCAATGAATTACCATGGAAAACACCGATTTCTTGTTTTTCATTTCTGGACCGGTTTCACTAAATTCCACTGCCGATTCGCCCCAAATCGTCACGATTCTGTAACTAGAGTTGCTCACTTGAAAAAACTAACACAAAATCCGTGATCAGCGCATTGAATTACCCTGGAAAACACCCTTTTCTTATTTTTCGTTTCTGGACCGCTTTCGCCAATTTCCACGGCCGATTCGCCCGAAATCGTCACGGTTCAGCATCTAGAGTAGCTCACGTAAGAAAACTAACCAAAATCCGTGATCACCGCATTGAATTACCCTGGAAAACATCTTTTTCTCGTTTTTCGTTTCCGGACCGATTTCGCCAATTTCCACGACCGATTCGCCCGAAATCGTCACGATTCAGTATCTAGAGTTGCTCACATAAGAAAAATAATCAAAAATCCGTGATCAGCGCATTGAATTACCATGGAAAACACCTTTTTCTTGTTTTTCGTTTCTGGACCGATTTTGCCAATTTCCACGGCCGATTCGCCCGAAATCGTCACGATTCAGCATCTAGAGTTGCTCACGTAAGAAAACTAACCCAATATCCGTGATCAGCGCATTGAATTACCCTGGAAAACATTTTTTCTTGTTTTTCGTTTCTGGACCGATTTCGCCGATTTCCACGGCCGATTCGCCCGACATCATCACGATTCAGCATCTAGAGTTGCTTGCATAAAAAACTAACCCAAAATTCGTGATCAGCGCATTGAATTACCCTGGAAAACACCCTTTTCTTGTTTTTCGTTTCTGGACCGATTTCGCCAATTTCGACGGCCGATTCGCCCGAAATCGTCACGATTCGGTATCTAGAGTTGCTCACGTAAGAAAACTAACCCAAAATCCGTGATCAGCGCATTGAATTACTCTGGAAAACACCCTTTTTTTGTTTTTCGTTTCTGGACCGATTTCGCGAATTTCGACGGCCGATTCGCCCGAAATCGTCACGATTCGGTATCTAGAGTTGCTCACATAAGAAAACTAACCCAAAATCCGCAATCAGCGCATTGAATTACACTGGAAAACATAGTTTTCTTGTTTTTCATTTCTGGACCGATTTCGCCGATTTCCACGGCCGATTCGCCGGAAATCGTCACGATTCAGCAGCTAGAGTTGCTCACGTAAGAAAACTAACCCAAAATCCGTGATCAGCGCATTGAATTACTACGGACTAGAACTTTTTCCTATTATTTTTCGTAGCTCAGACAAAATTTGTAAGAGTGAAAACTGATACTCAGTCAAAATGCTACGAACTTTCAAAAATGCACAATTTTAACTCAAAAAAGTGCCCGGGCAAAAAAATAAACTAAATTTTCAAAAAATACGGATGAAATTACCCTAGGAAACATTTTTGTTCAACTGTGAAAGTGTCCCAGCTAAAAATTGAAAGGGCGAACACTTAAAACCAGGTGAAAACCCTCCAAACAATTAAAAATGCCCAATTTTTTACCCAAAAACAGGGTCTGGGTAAAAAATTAACCCGATTTTCAAAATCTCCGGATGGAATTACCCCAGGGAACATTTTTGTTCGACTGTGAAAGTGTCGCAGGCAAAAATTTAAAGGGCGAACACATGTTGATTACATAGCTGAAAAAAAAAGTACAAAGGGAAAGAAGTAACACTGTTTTCAGAATAGGTTTTTCGTGTCTACAGCGTATGAAAAGTAGTCGGATAAAAATTTTTTCGCGGCTCCAAGCACAACTTTGGGTGTTCGTTTCGTGTGCACAGTGCCAAGTTTGTGGCTTATACTATGCTCGCTGGACGCAGCGAGCAAATTTGAAAAAAGCGCGCGAGGCGATAACGGCTCATATTATGCGTGATGCGCTGTCCGCTCGCTGGCGCTCGCTCGCGCATCCGCATGATAAAAAAGGCGCCTCGTTTAGCGAAGCGTGACGGTCCTGATATTGAAAATCTATAAAAACCTCAACATTGACGGGAAAATAATGCACATGTTGACGCACCTGTTCGTGCAGAATGCAGATGCATATGCTCATGCACTTATCGATTCACACGCACAAACTCGTGTACTTGAATTTTCTGTCAAACAAAAAACAGCGTTTTGAACAAATGCTGCGTTTTGAAGTAAAATTGAAGTGCGAATAAGCTCATGCGTGTTGCTTGTGCATATCTGCATCAACTGCGGCACGAATATGCGCGTCATGTATATTGCCTGCCCACCGGTTTCTCCAGACGATCGAATCGGTCCAACTAAGCAGGTGGCCGACGTCGCCACGATCGGACGGTTGCTGCTGCGCGTTACAGGGTGTGCCAACGATTCGTTTCGCCGACGGGGTGCCGCTCGACTTTTTTTCTTGCCGTTTTTCTGTCAGCACGATGCGTTCGCCGACGCACAACATTTGGCCGGTGGTGCACTGGAAACTTGATCGGCTTCTTGTGAAAGAAAACGTACCGTAAAGTCGTGCATGTAAGGTCTCCTTTTGAAAATCAAAAATTTCTGAAAAATATGGAATTTTGTGTGACAACCTTATAAGTGGGAGGAGGTCTTTTAAAGCGAAGGGAAGTCCGGTCCTTGTAAACGGGGTGGATTTCGACCAATTCAAAATTTTGAACTTTTTTGGTTTCCCGCCGTGTGACATTCCGTCCAGTTTTGGGTAGGGTCTTATAAGTGGGAGGAACCTTATATGCAAGACATTACGGTGTTTTTCACAGAACTCCACAGTCCAAGGTCCAGTCATGATTCAGTTTCGTTTCACCGCGCGGTTGCATGGTGAATAACACCTACAACTACAACAATCCACCAATCAACTGAGGTGTGGACTGAAGGGTGCAGAATCCGTTTCAGGCTTCTACAGATACAACGCCTATTAAAAAGTCAGAAAAGCATTTTCTTGCTGAACACTGAGCAACTTTGCCTGCTCTATCCGTGTGGACACAGAAAATAAAGCTTGTAGCTCACGTTGTGCTATCTCTAAGAAACAAAGTTTTTTTGAAAAACGCACGCGGAAGTACAGTCAATCATATTTTGCACGGAAGCGCAACGGTATGATACAGAAGTGGTGAAAATTTTAGCTTCAGACATTAATGAAGTCGCGAGATCGAAGCGTTTGAAAATTGACGTTTTTTGATTTTAGAGAATTGCCGTTTTTAAAATGTTTTCAAGAAAAGTTGTGCGAAATACATAATGCTCAGTTCCACTGAGAAACGCTCCACTGCTAATTTTGCTAGAAATATCAGGTATTCGCTATATTTTTCGAAACGTGAAGTTAAATTCGCCCTGATATGGAGTTAGTGGTTGGTTAGTTTAGCCAGTAGTAACATTTTCTCGGTGGATGTTACGCAATTCACCAGTAAAACGTGTCGATGGTCGCACAATGATCGTCCGTGTGCGCTCGTTTCATCTCCGCCAACCCGGCACAACGACTCAACCAGCGTTCGTACGTATCCGAAATCGGCTTGCGTCCAGAATCGCCGTTTCTGATCGCGCACCGTCTGCAGGCGCTCATCGCCGCTGCGTTGCGTGCACCGAAGCAACCGGTCGCTGCAAATGTTCAGTGGAACGCTGCTAAAAAAAGCGCGGTATACCGTAAAGTCTTGCATATAAGGTTCCTCCCGCTTATAAAACCCCCACCACCACTCTCACACGGCGGGAAACCAAAAACTTTTAACTTGGGCGAAATCCCACCCCGTTTATAAGGCCCGAAATGTTTAATCTTCGCTTTATAAGACCGCCTCCCACTAATAAGGTTGTCACGCAAAGTATCACTTTTTTTTTTAAACGTTTGGGTTTTCAAATTTATATAAGGAGGCCTTATATGCAAGACTTTACGGTACTTACAGTCCATCTGCATAATGTCAGTGCTGATTGGCTGGCAATCACGTCATGTTGCATATATTTTCTAGATGGACTGTATAACAACAAGCACAATCAACAGGTGAAGTTGAGTGACCATCTACACTCAGTGTCAGTAAAACAATTGCTCGTCAACACAGCTGAACTTTAACAAAAAGCAAAAAACTGCGTGCCCGTCTGTTTCACCTGACACGATAACTGTAACTGTGCTCGTATCTGCATGATACTTCGTGACCCCAGCACAACGCGCCTGTTGGGGGCGCATTCGGGTGAACGCAATTATTGCTGACGTCTGAAAAAAACAACCATTTCTTTTGTAATTTTGGTGGTTGTGGTGAGTGCGACTGTGTAACACGAAAATGATCGTTTTTCAAACTCTCACAATTTTAAAAAATCCAATACCTGAATGAACAATATTAGAGTTATTTACAGATGGCTCCTGTGCCTGTGGAACGAAGTTGATGGCAACATTTTGAATATCCGCCTTCACTGTGGTCATCACCACTGTTTCTGTTGTATTTTTCAAAGTAGGAGGAGCCGCGATACTGCTGTGAACCGATGCGACGGCAAAAATGATGAGCAGAAACCCTTTGTGAGACCACATTTCTCATATCTCTCCTCTTTTTCCGTGAAAAATCGGTTCATGCATTGACCGAAATCATAGCGATGTGCGGACCATAATTATGCGGATGCGCGAGTTTTGGTTGAAAAAACGACAGTCTTAAAGAAAGACCCACAAGTTTTCACTTGTTAAGATTATTCCGTTATAAGTGTGACGGTAACTTGTTGTTTGGGTATTTTGCTGGATATTATTTCTGCTTCACACGTTTTACAAATAGAAAGTTGGCGCTAATTTACATTTTAGTTCAAAATTTTTTGGCAAACAAAAAGCTTCATGATGCATAAAAATACCAGTTTGCTTCTGAATTGTTTGTCTGAAAAAAGAGATCGATTGTGAGATTGTTGTTGCTTGACAGCACTGGGTTTCCAAAAATATCATACCAGACAGTTATGTATGTTTAATCTGATTTTTTAAAAAGAAAGGTATTTGTTGTAGTTCAAGGGCGTGTTTCTAAGGTTATTAACGGAAATTAAAAAATAATTAATTCATGAAATAGTTTTTGATCATGCAGTGACCGAAATATACTTATGATGTATGTTTTTGTTGACAAAAATAAAAATCAGTGACAACGAAACCGAATAACAACGCACACGCAACAAGAGAAAACGCAGCACCTTCGAAAATTTCGTGTCAATTGTGTCACGCCACGCAGAAAGTTACCATTTGTTATTCGAATGCGATTAAATGGCACAACTTTGTTTTTAATCGTAACTGTCAAACGTACAGTATGGTCGAATAAATAAGGCAGTCCTTGTATTCTCCATCAAGGCGGGATCAGTCGCAGACTAGGAGTTGTGTTTTTCAAGAATGCCAAGATAATTCCCAATTGTGTGTACAAGGGAGATAGAATGAACAGAATAGCACGAAGACTGAATTAGTTAAAAAAACACGTCCAATTTGACACACAGTTGTGTTGTTGAACGTCTTTCTTCTTTCATTCAAATTTCGCGCTCTCCTTGCACCCTGAAAAAAGCTGCCATGTTTAAAGGGCCATTCCGTACACAGGGTGATAAAAACGACAATTTTTGAAACACTTCGATCTCGCGACTGCATTTACGTCTGAAGCTGAAATTTGAATCACTTATAGTCCTTTGCAAGCCATGACTGATGGTAAGCTAAGACGAGCCTTTGATGATAATGACATGTATCCCGACGCTTGAAACTGTAAAAAAAACAATGAAAATGTAAAATTTTGAATAAAAGTACCGTTGCGGCTAACAGTATTAAAATACATTTCGGCTAAAATTTTTACACGATAAATGGCGTGCAAAAGACTATAAGTGGCGCAAATTCCAGTTGTGGACGTTAATGAGTCGCGATATCGAAGCGTTTTTTTTCAATTGACGTTTTTTACCTTCCTGTACATACGTATGTTTTGTTTTGATACAGGATTGATTCCTGTTTAGCCTAAAATGCACCCAATCTACGAAAAAAACTCATTTTTTCGTTATGAAGAAAAATAAGCACCAAAGAAGACAAAATGATCAGAACAAATATGTAATGAATGTAACGACACTTTTTTCTTGGCGATCAGGCAAACATGCACTGTAAGATCGTTTCGAGACCGAATACCATTGAAACTGTGGTCAGTGAATGACGACCGCGCATTCGACTGCATTTCTTGTGTCATGTTCAACTCTGTTTATCGAGAAAAAATTCTTCATCACCATTTTTGGATAAGAGAACGCGGTGATTTGGTGGGGGAGTACAACATTACCGGACATCTCGTGAAAGTGAATGCACGTCTATCAAAAACGCACGCACGCAAAAATAATGTCTATCGGAAACCGAACATATATCAACCACTTTTGTTGTCGAGACACACAAACAACGTGTTAGTGTGTGATAAAGAGAACGTTTCGCAAACAATAAAAAAGAAAGAAAACACACTACATACTGAGAAAGAAAAGAAAACATTGACGAGAAAAAGAAGCGGGAAAAAAGATATACGACGATGGCGACACCCAGCGCGTTCGAGCACCTCAGCGGCACCATGCAGCGTCTGTGCCTGAGGCACGGGCGTCTCTGCGCGGATCGCCCGTGGACGCTGATCGCGGCTACGCTCGCACTGACGGCCGTGTCGCTCTGCGGTTTCGCGAACTTTCGCGTCGCCTCGGACAGCCTGAAGTATCTGACGCCGACGGACGCGCCGAGCACTCGCGAGCACGCGATCATGGCCAGCTTCTACGAGACGCGACCGCGAGAACGGTGGCCGGACGAGCGGGCGGACAAGAATCGCAGCGAAATTGAGGGCGATCACGAGCGCACGCACGGCGACTCGAGGCGGAGAGCGTCGCGGAGCAGTGGCTTCGCCGGCGGCGGTATATGACTGGTTGTTGTTTTGGTTTCAAGAAAAAATTCCGATGTCAACAAGACAATGCATACGTTGCTTTTGAACATTTCTTGAATAAAAAATCTCTGGCCCTATATGTTGCCAGCTGCCTGCCGCCGGTGCATTTTAGGCAATTTTTTTGGGAGATTATTTATGCAGTTACACGCTCATGGATATTGTGTTTGTTTTCTGTTGTGTTGTGTTGTTTTGACATGGCATTTAGGTTGTTGTGCAACTTGCGCACACACGCGTGTGCTCAGCAGCGGTATGCAATTGTGTAGGATCTAGAAATCCCGAACACCAGCTGTGCCACCACATTTGTCTTTTTTTTATTTGAAGAAAAACTTTTATTCCAAAACTGCAGCTTTTTTGCTCGTGCGTCTGCAGGTCAGTCCGACCTCGTTGAGTTGTTCATCACGGCGACCGACGGCGGCAGCGTGCTTCGCCCGGCCTACATCCAGTTGGTGCAGCAGTTCAACGATTTCATCCAGCATCGACTCGTTCATCCGACCACCGGGCTCGTCTACAGCGACTTTTGCGCGCCGCTCTGCGCGTCGAACGTGAAAACGGAGCGATTTCTGTCGATCTTCGGCGACGCGGACCTCCGGGCGACCGGTTCGCAAATATAATTTTTATTAACTTTTTCCTACATGGGGAACTGTTAATTATACTGTTTGAAAAGACAAACCAACCTTTCGATGGGTATAAGAACATGTTCAAAAGGATTAGGTTAGGATCAAGGATGGATTCGGTGAAAAGTAATGAACGACGCTTTTTCAAACAAAAGTCACACTTTTATCAAGTGTTTGGCTGGTCGGGTTTTTGTTCTGCCGTAATCAGCAGTAATGGATTCAAAAGCACGCACGTCTGTGCAGGCAACATCAAGGTGGAGTATCCGATCATGAGCGTCTTCGATCGGACGGTGCCTGTCGGCGACGTGCTACACGGTGTCACAACCAGCGGCAACGACCCGCTGAAAACGGGCGACATCCGGGCGGCACTGGCGTTACAGTACTACTACGGCGTGCACACGACGTTTGTTTTTGCGTTGGAGATTTTTTGTGAGAGTTTTTTTGTCATTATTCATTTTTACCTACGGTATCGATGAGGTCACTCACGGCCACTGATAATGTCATCGACAAAATTCTGACTGGTGAAAGTGGGCGTGGTTTGGTTGACCAAATAAGTGATGGGTGCGTATAATTTTACCTGGACAACATTTTTTGGTGTAGTTTGTACCTTTCCGATCCGATGCCTTCTCACCGTTCCAAAACGCACAGTTAATCAGTCAGTCAGTTTTATTCTACAGTGCACGGCAAATACCAGAGAAGTGTGAGACACCATGAGTAGGCAAGCCAAGCAAGCAAGCTCGGAAAGGTACCAAAGTCCTGTTGTAGGTTAATGAATGGACGACTGGTATCGCAACGACAGGGAAAATAATTTTGTGTTATGTTGTCACTTTTGTCGACACACAGATTTGTTGACACCTTTTGATGACACTTTTTGCTGACACTTTCGCTGAAAGTTGTTTTGTGTTTGACATTTCTGTAGACAGTTTCTGTGGAAACTTGTTTCACACGACACACTTTTGGCGCACATTTCAAAACAAAAAAATACAGCAACGCGACGCAGTACACCGCGTACCTCTGGTGGCGCAATGAGGTGCAGCGGCTCGTCTCGTTACCCGCTGCCGAACGACCGTACCCGCAATTGACGGTTAGTTTGGCGAATTTCGCAATGCTCGCCACCGAGGTCGTGCGAAGCGGCGCCGCGGCGATGCCGTACGTCGGTGGCGCCATGCTGGCACTGGTCGCATTCAGTGTGCTCTCGTCACTCAGGTTGGCACTCGAACCAACTTGTAAATTATTGTGGATTTGTTCAAACGTGTCCGGACTAAAATGACGTCATTTGCTTTAAAAACGCCCGTTTGTCAAAGTACCAGGCACTAAAATTTCAGTTTGGTGTGACTGATTCGACATTCACCATTTGTTTACGGGAAGAAATCGGCTAAACGGAATGTCTGGCTTGCAGTGAACGGCAAGCGCATGTTTGGCGTCACATGACGTCATTTCAATGGGACACGTTAAAAAAATAGGTCACACACACGCCGAAGTCTGGAGTTGAAGTTTGAAGTCAACTCCCATGGAATGTTGACGTTTCGATCTGAAACTAACAAACAAGCTCCCTACCACACGCCAGTTCCATCGATAACTTCTTTTTCATACGGTTGTATTTGGCCTACCTGAATACACTGCACTACGACTACACTGCCGTACTGTTGCACTGTCACAAACAAACACACTGGCATACACGCTGAGACGCGCGCAGCAGTCTCATGCACGACGCGGGAATTCAAAATTTGCAAAGGGATCCGAGTCCCCTAAATAAGGCCGGGTCACTTGGGCTATTCTGAATTACCGATTGAAAGTAGTTTCCTTTCACGTCCACAACCGCATTGAGTCGCAGGCCTTAAAGACAAGATAATAATTGCAGATCACGTTGGTCGCGCAGTCGCCCGCTGCTGTCCGTGATTGGAGTGCTGATCCCGCTGTATTCGTGCGCCGTGTCGACCGCGATCTTGTTGCTCGTCGGCTATCCGTACCACCCGACGTCGAACGTCGGCGCGTACCTGGTGCTGGCTGTCGGCGTCGACGACATGTACCTCATCATACACGCCTGGCACAACAACGCGCACGCGCACAAGCAACCGGTAGAGAATACGTGACCTGAAAAAATAGAAAACGTGACCTATAGAAAACGTGACCTATAGAAAACGTGACCTATAGAAAACGTGACCTATAGAAACGTGACCTGCAGAGAAACCAAGAGAAGACGTGACCGGTAAAAAAAAGTTCATCAACTTATACGCATCCTGAACGTGACGTACGTGACGTAACGTGAAAAAAATATATCCGATCAGTTTTGTTCACTGGGAAGAGTTTAGTCCACAGCAAAAGCGTACAAGTATTTTGTTGAGTAGCAACTCGCTCCAGTGGTCGCGGGCACGCTGAACTGCACCTTTCTATCATGAAAAAGTTTCATGCCGCTGCGCATTTTCATTATTGTTGCTCGCGTGCAGGCGTCGACAACGCTGCGCGATCGCATGGCTGCGTGCGTGTCGGACGCCGGTCCCTCGATCACGATCACCTCACTGACGAACGTGCTCGCGTTTGTCGCCGGTGCGCAAGCGTCGACCGTGCCCGCGATTCGACTGTTCTGTCTGTTCACGGCGCTCTCAATGGCGGTCGACTATTTCGTCACCATCGGACTGTTGCTGCCACTGGTCGCCGTACACGGGCGTCGCCAGCTGGCGAACGAAACACCGACGCCACTGCTGATGATGACCGACGAGCGTGCGCGTCGCGAAAAACGCCGCGTCACGTTTCTGCCAGTGCGGTAGCTCTTGCATCCGTTACTTCATACATCATTGTGGAACCACTGAAATTAAAACAGGAAACTGTTGGTTGAGTAAGTCGCAGTTAACCAAAGGTCGTTTGATGAGGAATCACGTTTAGTCAGTTTACCAGTGCTTACTTCAGCAGTAATGTTGAATTTTTCGTGGATCTTTGTCTTCTGCCATTCGTCCGTACAACCGTGGACCGATACGGTTGTTGTTGTTGTTTGGATTTTAGGCGATGTTTTTAGCCAGGGCTAACACCCAGACAAGCGTACATAACGCCACTGAGTAGGGCGCCCATCGAGTCTTCTCTGTCATTAAAGTGCCTGTACACCCCTCGGCGGGGCTCGATCCCCCGAGCGCACAAACAAGAGTCTAACGCACTGCCACCAGGCCACGAGCGGTGACAACTACGGTGGAAAGTGTGCCGCACAACTACTGCGATAGCGATCGATATTATTTTGCAGAGCAACTTCTGCAACGACGTTGCCGAGCGGATCGGCCGCCGCTACCACCGAGCACTGGCTCACCTGAGCGAGCTGTACAGCAGCGTCGGCGTGCGTGCGATCGCGTGTCTGCTGTTCATGGCGCACGTCAGTTGGTCGTTGTACGGCATGCAACAGTTGCAGATACGCACGAAAATCACCGATATGGTATTGTGGATTTATTCAAACGTGTCCGGACTAAAATGACGTCATTTGGTTTGAAAACACCCGTTTGTCAAAGTACAGACATTAAAATGTCAGTTTGATGTGACTGATTCGACATTCACCATTTGTTTACGGGAAGAAGTCGGCTAAACGGAATGTCTGGTTTGCAGTGAACGGCAAGCGCATGTTTGGCGGCACATGACGTCATTTCAGTGGGACACGTTTAAAAAAATAGGTCATACGAAAAGCACGGTGGCGTCGTTATTGTTACAAACAAACAGTGTGTTTTTAGAGGTCAACAAAAACAGTAAAGCGGCATTCATGAGGCAGCACTTAGTGACGCGTAGTGTTAAAACATAGCTACGCGGTCACTAAATACTGCTTCATGAACGTCCCTTTAAGGATTTGAACAGAATGAACGAATGAACGCCCTCGCCACAGAACGAACAAACGAAAGAATGGAAAAATTCGGCGGTCTTACAGACAGATATGCGTTCAGATTGCTGTATGCTTGTTGAGCCTCACCAGTTGCTTTTTGTAAGTGTAACCACGCACCAACAGTTCAGCGGGCTCACAGTAACCCGAGTGCATGAACCAGGACTCTGAAGTCCTCTGATTGAGATGTTGCCGCTTTTCATTTTGTCAAGCTAAACTTCAAGCATCCGCTCAAAACAACAACAACAACAACAACAACCACAAAAAACAATGGCCAGGTGCTGCCGGGCAGTCCAGTGTATCGTCACTTCGAACTGCAACATCGGCACATGTCCGAGTCGGTGCAGACTGTACAGCTGCTTGTCAACAACCCCGGCGATCTGAGGTGGTCGGATTTTTTAAATGGAAAAAATGTTCTTTAGTAAAGGTGTACGATGAAAATTTAGTCGTCACTTACAATTGTATTATTTGTTGAACAAAGCAACACAAAGCAAAGTCTTCAGAAACACGACGCGATTCCGTGCGTTCCTCCGGTTCATGCGACGAATGGAGCTGCTCGGTCCGCAGATGCTCGGCGCCTCGTCGACGCAGTGCTGGCTGAAGCCGTACATGTCGTATCTGGCGTTTCAAAACGCCGAGTTTCTCTTTCAGTCCACTGATTACACGGATCTCGATGCGATTTCGGGCGCGTTCACGTACGCCTCGTTGCCGGAGTTCCTCAAGATCGGCAGCAATCAGTATTACGCCGCGCAGCTCGTTCGTCCCCACACGTCTTAAAGGGCATTCATGAAGCAGTATTTAGTGACCGCGCAGATATCTTTTAACACAGCTACGCGTCACTAAAAACTGCTTCATGAATGCGCCTTTGGTCATTTGTTTTTGTTCTTACTTCTCTTAGACACTGTTTTCTTTCGGAAGAACAGAAGAAGCTAAACGTTTGTCTACACGCTGATTGTCACGCCTGAACGTGAAACAAGAACAAAACGCCAAGCGATCTGATCTGCCTCTTGATCATGTTTGGGAACGAAATCTTCAGCATGGTCGTCTGCGAATTATTCGCGCGTGTGTAGAGAAGAGAGACAATTTCGCCGGAGAAACGGCCATAATGCGAAATTACAAGTGACTACAGTCGAACTAGGCTATCAGATCCTATT
>JASANC010005324.1:0-10673 GCA_030248135.1 Theristus sp. LFF4_11
TGATATTTGTTATCGTCGAATTACGAATTTCCTAATTCCACCAACAACGAATATCGGGGCAATTGTTTTACATTTGCACTCAAACGGTACAAACAGTTATACAGAAATAAAGGGACAAATAATAATCGACGACAATATTATTGAATTCAAATAATAGTGTCTTCAAGAATAATAATAATAATATTTCATAATGAATAATACAATTTGGAATGATTCTTCAAAGTGTTTTGTGGGAGATTCAGTTCATAGGGAGCTGCCGCTCGGACTCTGGCCTTTATATAGGTTTTAGGAACCCAGATAATGGCTGGAGCAGAGAGCAGTAACTCTCCACGAAGAGTATAGTAAATGGTTAGGTTATTACAGTTGAGTGACAATAGCAAAGGGAAATAATGGGTCACCGATACAGTTACAGTGTGTGAGTATAGAGGATCATTATCTTCATTCCACTGTGTCCAGTGTCCAACGTGCACTATGTTGTTGTGTCTCCAGCACAGCCGGGGGTCCCGCCTTGTACAGCTTGCCTCTGCGCACGTGTGTTCAGCGGTCAGCCAGTCGGAGAACAAACGTTGAGCCTCGGTTGGCGAGTGCGATGCGTTGTTCGACGAGACACGGTAGTGAAGATGATATCGGCACTACACATGCACAGTCAAACAGAAACCAATCAATCAGTCAATCAGCACGAAACATAAAAACTTTCTGTGACGGTGGGGTGGCAACAAAATAAAGCCAGGTCATAACTTGTAACTAACACCACCAGACCAAGCCTGCAAAAGCGAGCAAACCATTGACGAAATCGACTTCATAAATATTCCACCAGTCGTAGGTGTCTGCGATCACAAACAGCTCATCATTGGCGGACCACTGCGGCTGCATGTAGCACGTGCGTCCGTCGCCTAACAAACGCCGTTTGCTGTTCGGCAACACGTCGCCTGAGATTTCAAGATCGGCCACCCAGATTTCCGTTGACTCCCACGGCTGAAAACGGGTAAAGAGTGATAATTGAGTACCTCAACAGTAATGAAACTCTTTGTCTGAATTCAACATTTTTGAGTGGTTGCATCATCATGCAAAAATAATCACTCAGTGGAGTGGATACACAACTTTATTCAAAATTGAATATTTCATAGAATTCAGTAGAATGCAGAATTCAGTTTGCACGTTTTGAATGACATGCTCATCACAGCCAAGCCTAACCAACCATATTCGGATGATTCCACTGCACCCAGACAAGCTTGGTGCCGCTTCGGCTGACGTGCGGCGAGCTGTAGAAATCAGCGCCTTCCACCTAAATGCTTTCTTTGTATTTTGTTCTCTGGTGTTAAAACCACGATTCAACCGAATCCAATCCATATACAACCCAATATCATATGATACACTTCAAGTAGCGAGAGAGTGGCGATTTACTGGACTGGAGAACAACCAAGATTACACGAAAAAGAATCACATTATATAGGATATCACGTATAATTATACATAATTACAGCTAGATAATTACAATAATCGCCCATCATCAACTTCTCCCCCATCAACGAAGAAAGAAAAGGAGAAGCCAAATCACGTAATCTCCCTTTCAATCACAAATCATTCGCCGATGTCTCACACGGCACCACGTCCCACGACGTCACATCTCCATCCTCGGCGCACGCTCGGCCGGAAACGCCTTTGTCTCCATTCATCGGCACTGCGGCCCATCATCTCATCACGACTCAATGCTCGGCGCTCGTTCGGCAGCCAGAAGCACGTGAAACTCGGCACCTTGGCCTCGTCGCATTCCTCGCGACGCGTCATCGCCCATTGGCTGACGACATTCATCTCTCGGCACATCCTCGGCCGGATACTTGACTGCTGGTCTCTGCGCTGTTGATACGCCAAACTCTGCTGCGTGAACGGTTGTCTCCTTCTCGTCCATCGAACGTCCCAAGTGCTGCGAGCCATTTCCTCCGCGGTTGCTCGTCTTATCACACGCGCTGCCATCTCGCGGGTCAGCGACAAAACCATAACAGGCCATACGGGACAAAGTCGCGCCTTCCACGGCATAAAGCGACAAAACAAGTCGTACCCAAACAGGGTAAACACGACAATAAATAGCAGCAGACGACCAGAGAAGGCCGGTCATGATTAGGGTTGGGGGCTTTGAAAAAAAAAATTTTTTTATTTTTTTTTTCGTTTTTTTTTTAAAAAAAAAATTTGGATTTTTTTTTTCAAACTTAAAAAAAAAATTTGAAAATTTTTTCTTCTACTTTGCTCTGAAAATTCGATTTATGGCATAATTTTTTGAAAGTTCAAACCAAATTTTCTTCCCAACTTCTTTGTGTGCTTAGGTACATGTCATTATTTGGTCATTTTGACCGACGTACTCCATGTTTTTCGATTTGGATGACTTCTAGAGTCAATTTTTAGCGTTGAAATGACTTAACTGAATTGAAATATCGTTTCAGAAATCGTTTTCTTGCAACTTAGAACATGTTTTTTCAGTCGGTAGGCCATGAGATGAACATGATATTTTGTTGATTGGCGTATGTTATAGGTCTACAATGGAGTTGTGCGATATATTGTTAAACAATTGGAGCGGAGATGTTGGTTAATACCACATCACACGACCGTTTTTCAGATACCCGATAACATGGCCACATGTTAAAACTTGCGTGCTGAGCTAAACTAACGTGTTAAACTTGCGTCTGTCAGTTGCCCGCAACGTGATCGCGAAATCATGGTACGTGTTTTCGATACGATGATTTGAAGAGTGGGCTCTCGCCATGTGGCAGATAGCATAGCTGGTTGAACCTGAAAGTAAGTGTCTTGGGGGGGGGGCGACCGGGTCGACAGGGGTTGCCGACTTAGCTACAGCAAACAGGAATTTTTGAACACAGTCAAATTTTGGTAATTTTCTAAAGAGGAACAACTAAGAACGGTTCAATATTCAAGTACACGTCGAAAATTGTCCTGTTTTACTGTTGAAAATGCAACTTTCCCTCTATGAAATGGACATAATTTCAATAAAACACGATTTTCGCTCTTATAGTTTTCCGGATCGTTCTGAAAATAGTCTAGATGAACTCAGCTCGACGAGACGCTTCGAACAAACCTAACTTGTAAAAAAAAAATTTTTTTTTTTAAAAAAAATTTTTTTTTTAATTTAAAAAAAAAATCCGGATTTTTTTTTTCCCCTAACCCTAGTCATGATGACCGCCTACGTGCCACGCTCAACGGCGGGCTCACCACTTCAATCACATTATATAGGATATCACGTATAATTATACATAATTACAGCTAGATAATTACAATAATCGCCCATCATCAACTATACAATTACAAAAATAAAGTACGAAACAAACCATTATCGAAACTTTCGCCAATGCGGCGTTGCTGTCTGCCTGCAAATGCAGAAACAAATTCTAAAAGATGAATAAACTTCTCAACCAACAAATGAAGAACAGACCGTTTTGTAATGCAATTCAAAATCACAACCTGACTGGTCGTTGGACTTGCTGGGGATATTCTGACTAGCGTGTTCACGGCTTGCTTGCCATCGGCTGCGCCGCTGTGGTCTTCGCGAACGCAGTACAGACTGTTCTGAAACATACAAAAACGAAACGTTTTAGTCACTAGCAACACAGCAAACGAAGCCAATCAGCCGACAGATTGCGAACGAAAACAAGCACATCCAAATCAAGTGACATGTGCGAATGTGCAGTCAGCGTATCGATACGCGGTTGCGTTCGGCTCGGTCAACGGTTGGGGCAGGTTTGTGGCGGCCGCCTGTCTGTAGACGCCATTGACGGTCGTGAAGTAGACGACGCCCGCGTGCACGCAGAACACGCCGCCGCCGTACTCGTGCACTGCAACTCAGAAAAGCAATGCAACTGGCTTTCGACGCTGAAACGGCACCGGGGGCACACGCAGACCTTCGCGGGGCAAACACAGCCCTGGCTCCGATCCAGTAAACTGGGCAGAGGCAAAAATAAAGGCGAAATTTGGGCAAAATTTTGGAGGCCTGGTAACCGTAAAAAAGTTTTTTCAAACAGAAAGAGGCAAATTATTACTGCATTATCATGAAACGGAGATTACAAAATCACCATAAAATGATTTTTTTTCATCACTTTTGGTATCGGTATGTCAGTTTTGTGTCCAAAAAAACTTTGGGGTTTGGTGCGGAACCAGGTTCCTGGCATAAAATTGCCCTGGCTCTGGACCAGTGCTTGTTATTTGTGAAGCTCTGGGCAGAACAAATACAGTCGGGTCAATCGGACGGACTGAATGAAAACTAAGAGCGACAGGAAGCAGAAGAAGAGATGACGTTCGGATCGGAATAACATGCAGTGTGAATTGGCTGATTGGTTGGTTGAATCTGAATGAATTGACATTTCCAAGTCCGACCAAAAATTACTCACTTAAATGCAAAGCTTTTTTCGATTCTGAACTGAAACAACAAAAACGGCACCTTGATTTCTGGCGCTAAACGGATGCGGTGTCCACTGAACGCTGTTGGTTTTGCTGTTTTCGTTCACCACGTCCACACTCGCCGAATGCACAACCGTGCGACCGTCGTTCTTCTGTTCCGCCCAGTAAACCACGCCTGTAAAAATGTAGGTTTTTGATGGAAACCATACAGTAAATGAAAGTGAAAGGAGAAAAAACGCCTTTTTGAAGGAATGAAGGAGAAAGAATGTAAAAAACTCAACTCAACTGTCTCGTTTGTTACCTTTGCCAAAATCGGTGTAGTCAAGCATCAGTTCCTGGATTTCGATGCAATTGCCGGCATTTACCACAAACTCCGACGTGATCGGCGACTCCCAGGAACCGAACGGCGCCACAACAATCTGCGCGGACGACGCCATCTTCTCCGAAAAATCGCTGCTTCTGAAATCCATTTCATTTGTTTTTATTTACCATGCGGATGTGTGAGCGAGCGGACGGACAGCGTAGCGTATCACGCTCACGCACGCAGTTTGGTCAGTTTTTAAGCAAACCTGGCCTGGGGACCAACTAGGGTTGTTAAACAAAAATGAAAATTTTTTTTTTTAAAGTGATAAAAAAATGCCGATTTTTTTTATTCGAAAAATTTTCCTCTAATATGCTCTGAAAACCTCAATTTTGGCAAAAATTTTCGAAAGTTCAACAAAAATTTTCTTTGATGATACCTCGTAAAACCTTTAGCAGTCGATTTTGGACCGTTTTACCGACTGATTTTAGGCTACGACAACATCTGCGATGAAGTTTTTGAGCGTTCCAAAGCTTGGCCTACCATTTCCGATGCAGATAAGGTGACGATTCGCTTCGCAGAGCGTCCGATTGTGCTCGCTGCTCCGTTTGCAAGCGCTACGTTGTCTGGTTGCTTGCTGCTTCGTGTCGTGTCGTCGCGACACCATCAGAAGAATTGATCGAATTTCAAGGCGGTATGTTTTTTTTGACAACCCTAGGACCAACAATGCGAGTTTTCAAAATTTACTCCCTCCTGTGCCCGACGCCCGTACTATGCCCTAGCCCTGGAACAACGCTCGGTATTTTTATTTATGGATTTTTTTTGATTTTTGATGAGATGTTGCTTGCAAATAAAGTCCTAAGCCGACCAGCCTTTTTGATAAAATGATTTAAAAAGATGAAAAATAAAAAAGTGAACAAATTGGTTTTCTTATTTTTTTCTATTTGTAGGGAAGTGTGAAAAATAAAACAAATCTTGATAAATAACGAGTTTACCGATCGGCGGATTCAAGTTCAACCTTAAAAATCTTTTATTAAATGAAGTTTGCTATAATCTTTTCTTTAAGACCTGCGACTCAATGCGGTTGTGAACATAAAAAGGAAACAAGTTTCAATCTGCATGTGGTAATTCAGAATAGCCTAAGTGACCCGGCCTCCTTTAGGGAACTCGGCGGATCCGTTTGCCAATTTCGAATTCCCGCGTCGTGCATGAGACTGCTTACCCATCGATGCGCGCATTGAGACGCGTGGTGACCAAAAGAAAAGATATTATTTGTTCTTACCTGAGCGACTGCTGCAAAGACGTAGGAACATAGAAACAGCAGCACCCACAGAGGACCACCAAAATACCGCTACAGCGACGCATCTTTTTAAACTTGCATGTAAAACAATTCAACCCCCAATGTAGTATATTAACGCACGAAAGTCCATCAGTAAATTCAGGGCAGCAAATGAAGATGTCAACTTGAATTCCAATTCAGCAAAAGTTGCTGAGACAAATACCATCTTTATACCCGTACGGAGCAGTGATGGCGTTGTATCGTTACAATTTGTTAAATTCAACAAGTTCACACAACGCGAATGTTATGCGATAGTAAAATCATTTCTATACTTGCTTTTCAAACAAACTTCAAGCTTTTCAGTTGTCATTAATATTCATTAAAATGTTAAACTTTGCACGCACAAAATCATGCTGAATGAAGACTGCTAACATATGTGTCAAAGCTTTTTGTTGGTCATAAGACTACGTATAGTTTAATTTCGTTCGCGTCCGTGTGTAGAGAATTTAGACAACATGTATGTTTGCTATCACAAATGTAGCAATTTGCCATTTAAAAAACAGTGTGGAACTATAATGCCAAATAAAACGGGCAAATAATGTTAAAAAACCAGCAATAAAATACAGTCGAACTCACTAAAATGTGGAATCAGCTGATTGGTCGACCGAGCGGAGGCTGCTCACACTCCGCACCGTTCTTTTTTCGTGGATTTGGATTTTATTGAAACGTGTTTCTTTTGAATGAGTGTGAATTTCCAGCACCGTTTTCATGCTAAAAATAAACTCAAAGGGTTGGAGAACTGCGAAATTCAATTTTTTTTATTCAACAGCTCAAAATGCATTTTTTTACTGACGACGACGTCGACGACGACGTCGTCGCTTAATTTTTACGTGTGAACTGAAAGACAAAAGCCTGAAATGAGTGCGTTGTGTAGCCAGCTGAAGGGGGTTTCATTCCTAGCTGACCGATCGACCTGCGTCCGCAATTAAAAAAATGCGTTCCGACTTCGCGGACGACGACGACACGACGACGACTTTGCTTTCATTTTTCATTTTTTCGTTTTCAAGTTGTTTTTGGTAAGCTGCTGTGTTCATTTACTTGGTGCACGCAGCAAACCAGGCACAGCTCACTCCTTTCAGGCTTTTATTTTCCAGTCCACACGCAAAAATTAAGCGACGACGTCGTCGTCGTCATTAAACAAAAAATACATTTTGAGTTGAGCTGTGGAATAAAAATTTTCTAAATTTCGCGTTCTCTAACCTTTGAGTTTATTTTTAGCACAAAAAGGTTGCTGGAAATTCATAAAAACACGTTTCAATAAAATCCAAATCCACGAAAAAAGAACGGTGCGGAGTGTGAGCAGCCTCCGCTCGGTCGACCAATCAGCTGATTCCACATTTTAGTGAGTTCGACTGTAACTTGGCATGTCAAAAAAGGTCGGCTAAACAATAAATGTGGCGCCGAACACGCTGGTGACACATACCACGATAAAACATCAAAAATAATATAAGCTGTATAAATTGATGCCAATGGGGGAATTTATTTTGATAAAAACTCTTCTTCATTCAGACTGAAACAGCAATTATTATCTAGATATGCTCTCTAAATTACTCGCAGCAATTCATATAAATCAAGATGAAGCAAATTGTGTGACATGATGTGTCTAGTTTGCTGTATTGAAGAACGGATTTTTCAGATTGTACATTATATTTTCAGTTTCAAGTGATTACAGAACATTATTTTTGCACTGTACTGTTAATAAACTTACAGGTTAGGCCAGACGCCAGATTACACATGTACAGTTGCCTGTTTGCTTGCTAAATAAAGCTCAACTAAATTCTAAGCCTGAAAAGTAAAACACGCGAACTCGTTCGATTGCATGGTTATTTATTTGTCTTTGTTCACACTTTTGACACACGGCCGTTTCTTGGAAACGAATCCCCCAACCGTTGTTAGCGTTGGTGTTGATTAATTTGCGCACTTTCCGCCTTCAATAATTTTGCTGTTTTTGTTTCTAGAAAATACAAATGTAAAAAACAATAGTGATAATACAAAGAAGAACCAGTTTACGTGTACTTGCATTAATTTTGAAAGCCTCATAGTCGTTATTTTTACGGGGTGTTGCGATGTTCGCCACCTTGGAGTACAACTGGCGGTAGACAGCTGCAAAATCGTTAATCACTTGCAAACACCGCAGCGACAGCTTTGGTTTTTTAGCACAAAATGTTCGTCCCCCTGTAATTACACTTTATGCATCACCACTGTGATTATATTTTTCACCTCGGCTCCTCCATTTCTGTTTCCGTCTCCATTTGCGTCAGTACGGTTTAATAATAAAAAAAGTTTTTTTGTCAAACAGTAGACTGAATTGAGAAATGCAGCATCAGTTAAAAACATAAAGTTATTTCAAAACAAAAATGCAAAATAATCAACTGTTCGCACGGAAGACAACAACGTCGCATGATCGTACAGGTACGTCAGGGGGTAACATTATTATACCGTAAACTCTTGCATATATGGTTCCTCCCACTTATAAGACCCACACCTAAAAGTGGGCGGAGTGTCACACCGCGGGAAACCAAAAAAATCAAAATTTTGACTTGGTCAAAATCGAAATCCCACCGAAAAGTTTTTAAGACCCGGACTTCTTGATTTTCGCTTTATAAGACAAAATTCCAGTTTTTTCAGAATTTTTGATTTTCAAATTTATATAAGGAGACCTTATAAGCAAAACTTTACGGTAATATACGAATTCAGCTTTGTTTCTTTTTATTAAGCGTTCAAACGCTCAACACGCAGAATTTCGCCGACTGAAGCTAACAAATGTTGATTTTCCAGCAGAATCGTTTCAGTATGACAGCTTTGAGCTGGCTTTGCTGTTGATTTTGATGGAACATTTTTAATCTTTATTTATTTCTGATATGAAGTTGGTTGGCACTGCACTGGTTCATTTGAATGTTAGTTGAGCTGCAGAGAATTATAGACAGACAAGCAGGAGCTGGTAGAGGAAAAGTATCGTTGAAATATATTTCAACCAACTACTGTAATACGACGAACAAGCGTTTTTGCAACTGTTGCCGAAAATTCATCACAGGCAAATAAAAATGGCAACCAGTGCAAGTACATATTAGGGCTAGCAGACCGCCACAAGCCAAGTCCCAATTCATGCGTCCACTCAATGGTCTGCCTTCAACTTCAATGTCGAAATAATAAATCACACCTTGCCAACCACGGACCAACCGAGCCAAGCAAAACAACTAAATCATGCGGTTTTTCGATTGTTGATATTGTATTGTTTAAGCAACAGATGAACTAGTTTGGCCGCTTTGAAATTGATTATAGGCGAATCCCTTTTTTTAGTCTTAACCTCATACACTTTTTGCAGATGATTTCATCAAAGTTCATTATCATTGCACGCATACACTGTCCGTATATCTCGATGGACTCATCGGGTAGAATTTTTAATTATAAGTGTCCGGTTTTTGTTTACGCATGTAAGCGATATGTGGGTGTAAAGTTCAACCACAATTTTTTGCAGAAACAAGATTGTTCTAAGAAGGGAATCATTCTTGTTCTTTGGAATTCCCGTTTCGACTGTTTCCTCAAATCGAGCATTTCGGTTTGCCTTGTATTTGCATATGCTTTTTACTTTCACAGCTAGCGTGCACTGAAAACGCATCTAATCTTCACGAAAAACGTATAATTAATTCATGAGAATGTTGAAAGAACTGTGCATTATCGTAAATAATTATTTCCTCCGTGTTTTGCCAGTACACGTGTAGCTTCCTTTTTTGTTCATGTGTTTTATGTAGGGTTTGCTTACACTTTTGCAGCTCCTCCCATACCTCTTCCCTTACTCGGCGCTCGAATCTCACCATTGTTTCAGAATGAAATTACGCATACGTACGCATGTATGCTTTACCAACTCAAGCACGAAACCAATGACGTGAAAAAAACTCGTAGAAGCGTGCGTAGCGGGGCGCCCATGCGGTTTCAGCAACGTCAAGTGCCTTGCTTTCTTTTCCAAAACAAAATCAACGGAAACAAGGACTTTCAAAAAAAGATAAAAAATGCGGCGATTTCGCTCTGCGAAGAGCGGCAACAAATCGATTGGTAGCAATAATGCAATTTCTTCAGTGTCGATCAACAAATCAATGGACTCAATTTATAAAATATGTGCCACACCAATGATAAACAACTCTACAGATCCACGTAAGTTTCAGCGTGTTCACATTTTTTATACCATGTCTGCAATCCGTTCAACAGAAAGTTTTCCGATCACAAAAAAATCTGATGAAAGGCTATACATTAAATCAGAAAAGTCTTTTTGAATATAATCGCGCAGAACCAAAGCGTATGGTCAAGTTTATAACGGTTTGCATTTGTCACATTGTTTCGAGTTTTGACGTACGTCGCAGAAACTGCTCAGAAAATAATAATCCGATTTGGCACGGCGGCGGCGCCCCGCTTGATTGCCTCGGGCTGCGCTTTTTTTCGATCTTTGCTGCTTCGAATGTTTTTTTTGTTACAATTCCCATCACAACTCGCTGTCTGTTCTGTTGATATAATGATGTCGGAGAACTCAGCCAGCAATTTCCGCTGATATAAAGTTCCCTGGTGCATGAGCAATCTTATCATTATCAATTTCACATGGTATTATTTTTAATTTCCGATCAATTTCCGTCCCGTATA
>JASANC010005325.1:0-50755 GCA_030248135.1 Theristus sp. LFF4_11
ATGCAACTTTGTGATTTACGACTCAATGACATAAATTTCAAAGAAGGTTGGCTCTCACATGTGACAGGCGGGCACTGTTATACAAGTACCTGTACATGAAGGAGCAATAATTTTATTTGAATTGGTCCAAAGCTGTTTTGGGGCATTCAATGGTGCAATGTAACATTGGCTGCACAGGTAAATCGCCAGATTGTGTTTTATGTTTGCCATGATGTGAACTAGCACAGTACAATGTACATATGCACATGTGTACATGTGTGTACAACTGGCGCTTGTTCATGTGCCGACGCGCAGAATGTGTGTATGTCAGTTGTGTCTTATCCGCGCCTAAACGGCTTATTGCACTGCGCAGCACCAGTGCTGCGGTTCTATTTTCTGACTAGTCCGACACTCTATGCGTTATACTAACACATAGACAGTGCAGCAGACTACGGACCCTCGATTTCACGCTATGCCCATGCAGCGTTTCGCACACTGAAGCTTCAAAAGTATATTTCTTTTGTGTTTCAGGCGTCTTGTGTGTGCGCGCCAGCTAAAACTAGAATTTGGTAGACTTTTGCTTTTTGCAGTTGCGGCGCTATTTTAATGCGAAGAATACCTCCGGAATGGAATGGGACTCTTGATGGGCCCACTTTTTTCTAGCCAGCTCATTATCATCACACAGTCTTCCAGACTCAATCGCTCTCATTCTCGTGCTTTGGATCAAAGTCGTTTGTGCAGAAGTTTGCTGCATGACTGATCTGGAATTGAAGCAGCATCCATCGCGCTGTCTACTCATTTTTCTGTTCTTCTATTATGTGCCCAGGCAGGCACCATTTTATTCAGTTCTTAACAGCAAATTTTATAAACTGAATTTTACCAAACTCAATAACTGGGAGTTGTTGGTCTTTATAGCCAATAAGGGGGGGGGGGGGGGGGGGGGGGGGGGCCAAAGCAAAACTACTCATTTTGTAATTCTGAATACTGCTTCTAAACATTTTTTTTATTTCATGATCGATCCCACGAGATTGGCCACACTTATATGCTTCATTACCAAAGCAACCACTCAAAAATGCAGAAATTTGCATTCCTAGGCCATATTCCATAAAAAAGCAAACGATCTCAAACCAAAAACCATACAGTGTGCATTTTCATGTTTACATTCATTCATTAATCAATTTCTTAACATACCGTATGTGTGTACACTGTTTTTCTTTGCATTTTCTTTTTAAAACTATGTACCTATATATCCACTGAATTAAACCATATTTCTTGCAAGACAACACCCCTCACAGTGAGAGATTATACATGACTCTGATCACTCAACTTATGAACTCTTGTGTGATCCAATTTGGCGCGAACAAAATCATCCATATGGAACGATGCGGCGCAGAGAAATCGCAGAACCGGAAATCGTTTGCGAGTGAGGCATGAACAGACAGCAGCACACGAGCCTGCAGCAATCAGAAACTGAAGCACAGGCACACGGAGCATTTGAATAATGTATCAATTTGGTGCCTCGTGTCACACAGGCGCAGCTCGTGTTGGCCGTTACATTTCTGTGGTAAAGCTCCAATATCTTTTTAGCACTTTCTTACCACCGACCATGCACGTACACTTCATGTGAGCGAGCACCAGAGTTGAAATTAGGCGGTGCAAGATCATGGTGTCTCTTTTTTGAAACATATGTTTTGTGCTTTTGAAAAACTCACTTTTGTCTGTTGCCAGCTGAATGGACATTCCGTTTTTTAAAAGCATATTTTAATGTCACTGAATTTTTATTTTCTTGGTTTTTTCAATCCCGTATTTCCCGTACAGACGCTTGGAAGTGTGACTTTCAAGCACTTGAAGTTTTTAGGTACAAAGCGAAAAACTGGTATCAGTCAAGAGGACTATTGTTGTTTTCACACCGTGTGGAAAATATGAATTTGCAACTTTTTTCGATCTTTGCTCGCCGCCGCACGTCCCAAAGGATGTTTTGCCCATTTGTTTTCTTTGTGCGAAAGCTGAAGAACCAACGAAGTCAAACGTATGATTTTCGAAGGCGTTGCGTTGCCACTAAAAGACATGCGCACGTCACGTCATCCACTGCAAAGCACTACTGATAATAATGCGCTTTGTTTACTTTGCAAACAGAAACAATCGAACTTGCCGTTTGTGTATTGCTGTTACTGAAAACGCCCAAAATCAATGTTACCGTTTCTGGCTGTTTGTTAATTTTTCCAATTTTTATAATGATAGCGTTTGATCGCGTTTGCGTTATGATCGTTAAAATTGCTGTCGTTGCTCTATCCTAGTCGATCCAGCTTATACCTGCAAGCATTAAGTAAATACACGTGCATGTGTGTACAAACTATCATTCAAAGCACAGTCCAACTAAAACATCAGTCATGTAACCACCACGATTAACGACTTGGCTAGCTGGGTACACCAACATACACGTAAAAATAAACATTGGTCCGATTTAGCATGCGCCAATTATTTATTATTTGCGTGTCGCGTCTAGTTGATCATGTATCGTGTGACACGCTGTAAGTACATGTGCGTGTGCGCGTTTTCTTGGTTGTGGTGCTCAATATTATCTGCCTTTTTTCCTGTGGCAACCTTGAGTGACAGCTGCAGTAATGCACAGTTTTACTCACTTTTCAATAAAATGTTCGTATTCCAAACCGGCACGTGTTTGCTGAGCGAGAGTTGTCAGCTGTTCAAAATGTGCCGTTTCAATGTTTTCTTGTTCACAGCGAGAAGCAGAGACTCACACTTTGGTTTTATGATGTTTATGCAATGAAAGTTCAGCATCGCTTCAAAAATTTCACGGTTTTTTTAACGTACGCAACTTTTCAAAAAATCTTCCATTATAAACCGCATTATTTTCTATGGGACTTTTGTAGCTACAAAATGTATGACTGTTTTGTGCCATTCACAATAATGTGTTTTGCGCGCCATTGCCGCTGTCACTACTAAAAAACTGCTCAAAGCTTTTGACTTTGTTTGTGAAATTTCGTCCCCACAAAACCGCAAAACGCTCACCCATTTGTTTCTAATAAACCCTTTCTCTTCTTTTTCTATCCTTGGCCTGCGTGCACTCAAACTGCAAAAATTAGCTTCATTGTTTCCGGCGGCAAACTTCAGAAAAGCACCTTTTACTGTTTTTCAATTTCTCGTTTTCGAATAAGTTGTTCATTTTTCAGAAACGGTGACCAAGCTTGCGCCATGCCATGCCATTCCATACAACCGAGCCCCGTGTTTATGAACGACTAGCCAAGTTTTTTACGCTCCACTCAAGTGAATGTCGCTTTTTATTCTATTTTCATATCGCTATTTTACTGATACTGAGTACTGCCAGATTTCCGTTCACTGTTCTTCCACGACATTTTCCCATGGCAGATTTTTCTGTAAACGCGCAACCACTGCCAAAGTTTTAGTTTTTTTAGCACATTTAAATTGGTCAGAAAGAACGTAAGGTTGTTGCACAGGCGTCACGAACACAATTTGCTTAGTGCAAAAGTAGATGCAAATTTGGTGATTTACAATGTTGCGCTGAACAACACTGACTTGACATAGAACAACAAGCTTCTTTAAGAAACGCTCTGTGTCTGTTGTTGTTTTATACAATTGTACACGATTATAGGGGGGTTTTGGGGGGTTGGGGTGGGGGGGGGAATTGGGAGGGAGGGAGGGTGAGTTGGGGGGGGTTGGGGGGGGTTGGAGGGGGGGGGGGGGGGGGGGAAGTACACTTGCTTTTCCAGCGGCAATTTTTTTAGAACGGTGTTTTATAAGCTCATTATTGATAACAAGTCATACTAATACAAGTTATAAACAAGCCACTTTCCCGTGCATTTTCCTCAGAAATGCATAAGGCGCTGGTGTTATTGGCTTGTTGCGCTCCAGTTTGTTTTTCAAAGCTGTCGTGCTGAAAAACAAGGCATGGCCAACAAGTTTTGTTTCAGGGGCACATCAGTTCGAGTGGCCTGAAATATTGGTTTTGTCCCCGAGAACCGCTGTTCCACTTTTATTGTTTTGCCAGATGTGGCAAATCAAATGCATAAAGCAGCTTGGCAGCTCATCGACGCACCACACGGCTTGGTAGATTTATTGTACAGTACAGTATATATCGTTTAAACCGGTCATTTTTGCAGAACGTGCGAAACTTTGAATTAAAGTAAGAAAAACAAATGCATCCGGGTTTGGCTAAAATCAAACACCCAATTTTGTGGTTGAATATGTTTTCTTGCAACTCTAATCCCGTTATTTCTTAATTCGCGAGTTCTCCATTCTGAGAGAAAAGTGACAAGTTCAAGGAAGCAAAATGTATTGTATTTTTGAATAATAACGTGTTTGAAAGGCGAATTTGAAAATTTTGTTGTGGCTGCAGGTTAAATGATACACATTGATGTTTGCTGGGTCTGCCTGAGAACAGGATGCACTGACTCACGTGCTGTTGACTGAAAAAGTCGCACGCACACAGTGCACTGGTGTGTTTTGTATTCAACTTGAAAACAATGCATAGCTTATCGGTCGGCACAACATCTCTCTGAAACTGCACATATGCTCTGCACAGCAACAACCGCTCCATTTGGCGAATATTCCTCTTGGTTTACAGTTTCGTTTATCTGCGCTGAAGTTTGAGAACACAAGCGCGCCGACGGGTGAGAGAGAGGAGAGACCGGTCTGTGCGCGTACGCACGCACGCACGGACATGCGTTTGGTTGGGCTCGTGCGTGGCTGCATGTGATGGTAATCAATACCCGGAGGCAGACACGCCGCTGCGCAATTGTGTGCTTCTCGGTGGTGTGTTGTGTTGTGTACTCTTAAGACCAGAGTCACTTGGTTTGCATCCCGCTGTTCCCACTGAACGAGACACATGGCCGTGCCCGTGCACCAGCACGCCAAAACGGTGTGTGTGCGCACGCGCGTTTTGTTTGCACTGATGTGTTGTTTTTTGTTTGTCAACCAACGTCTCGCTCGGTTTGCCCATCAGTATTACGAATGTACAGTGACGTGCTCATGTAGACAAACAAGCCGAACTAACACCCCATTCTGGCGTATCCCTCACATCCATCTCCATCGTTCTTTCGAACCGGTTCATTGTTCATGTGCGCGGCTGTAGCAAAATCCGGTTTTACAGTTTTTTTTCGGCTGAGCCATCTATTTTCGTTCTTTACTTGAAATTGTTTTGTTTGTTTTTTTGACAGTTTGACAAACATTTTTTTGTTGCTTCTTACTTGAAAACCGGTGTCTCCTCAGGCTGTTCATGTCTGTCAGCTCCAACATTAAAAACATTTCAGAACCGTTCAGCAAACGAATCACAATAAAATAGTCACTCAAAAGCGTAAATTTTTACTTGACGGTTGCGTCGTGTGGTGGCGAGACGTCTGACTTTTGTTTTATTTATTTGTTCGTCCATATCTGGTCATATCGATTTACGGTTATCATTCGCCCAAATGAGCGACGCTGCAGGTGGGTTAATTGGGTGGGGTTGGGCTTTTGGGTGGATTCCGTTGTTATTACCTGACCAGGCAAGGCAAATGCAACACTCAACATAAAAAGTTGAGTCTACAAAATGTGTACTCTGCTCTCTACTCTGAATGTGGTGAAACATCACCGTCAATTGGTCGGAACATTCTTTTTGTCGTTGATAACAGAGAGTATGACGTTTCAGATTGCCATTTGCCATAACCACATCAGGAAAACCAGTCCACTTGACATTGCCGAATTGGCAAGCCAGAGTTCAAGTTCAGCTTTCCTTTCTGTTTATGTGGTAGAAGGGCTTGGCTGGGCTGGATGCGGCTGCATAAAAGCATAATCACATCACAAGCACCCGAGTGTTCCGGACACGCACGCACATGACACACGCATGGTTAAATGTACAATCGGAATCGGAGTATCGCGGCCTTAAAGATCGTGGCCGGGACAATCGCGGCCCGGTCAATAGCGGCTCACAAAATTTGCATGCTCTGTCACCCTTTTAGATCAGACTGACAATTTACGGGTAGCTTTAACGAATCATAGACAAAAGACCGCGCGTGCCAAGATACAGGCCGTACTATGAGACCGCACGACCATAAGACCGCAGATACGTAGAGAACCAAAATACCGCATATGCCGTGTGTTTAACTTTGAATTTTGCTTGAACTTACGAATATTTCAGATTCAAAAGACTGTAGGGTAACCTAATGCTTCGCAAGTCTCCAAGTCTCCTTTTTAAGGTAATCCAAGGCTTCTCAAGCCTTCAGTTGAAGTTCGCAAGCCTTTATTAGAAGGTGCACACGGCGGTGGAGTTTTTTTAACAATAATTTTTGCTCAAAATCTTCAAACCGAGTCTTTCATTTGAACTGACTGTAGACGCGAGTTTCGCGAAGCCATGATGAGAGCGTCAATGTTTATCGCAGCCATTGTCTCTGTGCTCAGTTGTGCTGTGCTTTCAGACAAGTGCGCAAAGTGCAGCAACGCCATCGGTGCTGACAAGCCGGGCTGCACCGCGCTCAATCAGACGTACCACCTGGACTGTTTCCTGTGCACCACGTGCAACTGCAAATTGGCTGGCGGCTCCTTCTACGCCGTCGATGCAAAACCGTATTGCGAAAAATGCTACTTGGTGCGTTCGCGTCTTGGCTTGCATACTTTGCGTGATGTGCAAATAATAGGCGTTCATGAAGCAGCTTTTAGTGACACGTACATGTAGGCTATGGCATGGGCTACGTGTATGGCTTGTCTAGGCCAACTTACCAATGTTACATTGCTATGCGTCACTGAATACTGCTTCGTGAATGCCGCTTGTCTCAAAGGCAAGTGCACCCGGTGTTCTGATTTTCAGGATACGCTGGAGAAATGCAGCATCTGCCAGAAACCCATTATGGACAGGGTGAGTATTTATGTGTTGTCTTGCACTGTAAAAGCGGGGTAAATTGGTGAATAACTTTTTACCATCATTTTCGTATGCACGTTTTAATGTTCCGTTTGTCGCCAATGATCTCCAGCTCCAGCACGCTTTGTCCATGAACAGCTGGTCAGTTGCATGTCACTGCAACGTAGCACGATCATGTGTTTGCAGATTCTACGCGCCACTGGCAAAGCGTACCACCCGGCCTGCTTCAAGTGCACCATATGCCAAAAAGTGCTCGACGGCGTGCCATTCACGGTGGACGCTGACAACCAGCCGCATTGCGTCACGTGCTTCCACGAGTGCGTTCACGAGTCGCTGCATTTGCAGCTTTACCTGAATGCTCAATGCCTATTTGAAAGTCGACGCTTTGTTACAGACAGAATTCATAGCATACGCGAGACAGAATATTTTGAAAACCGTTACCTTTTCAGCTCCCCTGTATATTTTAGTATGGAGGAGTCTGAAAAGCAGATTTGTTTAAGGCTGAAAGGTTAAATTATAAAGGAGTTTTTGTTTCGAAGTAACTCAAGTAAATGTGGGTTTGTGTGAAAAGTTGTATGAGTAAGTTTTGCGTTGTTGCAACACACTGCAGACGTTACGCCCCGCGTTGTGCCATCTGCAGCAAGCCGATCATCCCTGAGGAGGGCAAGGAGGAGTCGTTCAGGGTGGTTGCCATGGACAAATCCTTCCACATGGACTGCTATAAATGCGAGGTACACAAGCATTCTGTCGTGTCACTCAGAGTATTGTTGATCGATTTGTTGCGTTCGCGCTCAATCGTTGCAAAGAAATGATGTGCGCCTGCACACCGTCAGACGTCGCATGACCCACGCCGTTTTACGCATCTGTGCGTCGCCACGAGCCAACCCAAGCATATTTGTTAAAAACGAGTGCTGGCTGATGTTTCGTGCTGCCATTACCACCCCTCGGCGCACGTGCATTTTTGAGACTGTGCGGTCTGGCGACTTGTCGAACTGACGAGCCCGGGGTCGCTGCGGTCTTCGCTTACCGGGCGAAACCGCAAAAACAGTGTCCAGCCCTCGCGGTGTCAGTCCACAACAAGGCAAAAACCGGTTTCCTATATTTGCGTGCATTGAGGCGCAAAATTCTAAAAAAAGCTGCTTGGTCGTTGTGCGCTTGTTTTGTCAGGTTTACAGCGTTGAGCATCACGTTCGTTGTTTCAGGACTGTGGCATGAAACTGTCGTCGAAGGTGGAAGGTGCCGGTTGCTACCCCTTGGACGAGCATCTGTACTGCAAGAACTGTAACGCAGAGCGCGTCAAGAAACTCGCAGAGGCATAATTTCAAAGATAAAAACAAACAAAATTTCTTTCACATACACCGGTTCGCTAAATGACAAATGACAACACTAGCCAAAATCTTTGTTTCGCTGCAAACACTAGCAGAAACTTGCTACTCCACTACTGTACTACGGTATGTGTCAGTGTTTCACAATGTTTTTATTTAGTCACCGATTGCTTTATGTTTAATATTTTGACTGGGTTTTGGAAGCCGATTTTTCACGTTGAATGCGAGCCCTGCACTACGTTGCGAGTGGCGAATCATGCATTCTCACCAAATTCAACGTTAAAGCAAAGCTTCCGAATAATAGCTCAGCTTGTCAATTGAGAAATGCGACGTGATAGAAATCAGAAATCAATGTTTATTTCTCTGTTATTGCCATCTATACTGTTGCTTTACTTTGTTTTGTGTTTTTCTTTGTATTTTGTATTGTGCTGATTTTTGTACGAAGTCTTTTGTTCTTTTTTAGAGAGCTGCTGACACTCTAAACCGTGATCGTTGCGTGTAAAGCTCAGCATTATGCACTGAACGCGTTTGTCCTATTTATTTTCGTTTTGAATTTTTACACAAAAACAACTGATACTCATTTATGTGTGCGATACTTAGTCATCAGATTGCTAAATTTCGTTACTTATGTTGCTTGCGTACCAAGAGAGATTTTTTAAGTCAGCCATTATTCTGTTAGTGAAGTCGTGTGCTGCAACTATTACTAGCGCATTGATGCTAAACTAATGGCAGTTTTCAACATTGGTGTTGGTGTTGTAAACTTATATTATCACTTTTTTTAGGTTCTGCGACTCAATGGGTTTGCAGACGTGAAAGGAAACTAGTTTCAATCTTTATGTGGCAGTTCAAAGTCGCCTAAGTGACTTGACCCTATTTAGGGGACACAGATCACTTTGCGAATTTTGAATTCCCGCGTCGTGCATGAAACTGTTTACCTATCTATGCGCACGTTGAGCCTCGGGACCAAAATAAAAGATCATAGATGTATAAAATATTAGTATTAAAATTTGATGGCTTCGCCCGTTTGTTTTCGATAAGTTTAAAAAGGTCTTCTTCACCGTTTCATAATTTCGCCATTGATTTTTCATTTTATCCACAGCATGAAAATGCATTTTAATCACACTGAAGATCAAGGAAACGCTGATTATTTGATAGCATGGTTTTGTTTGACTATGAGCGATATGTGAGAACATTTTTCACAAAAAATTGCGCACATTTTAATATCAGTTAAAGCAACAAAATTGTAAGTGATGAAACATGATCAATTGAACAGTAGAAACGTGTTTTTAAGCTCAACGATAGTAATTGGTGACGTTTAGCACAACCTGAACGTAACAAGCACAGACCGGAACGGAGCGACTTCAAAAGTGTGACGTGATCAGCTGCGTGTCCCGTTGCGCCTGCGCCACTGCGATCGTAAGGCACTTCATCCATTCCTCTGCGCTCGTTTCGTCCGTTGCTAAAAAATACACGCCACTAAGAAGCGGTTGCTGCCAGCAGCAAGCCATTTTCAGTGACCAAGCGTCCACCGCCGATTGGTCGTTTGTCCAAGCAACACTGAGCATCTCTGTGGGTGTGTTGTTGTTACCTTTGAACACGTACGAGCGTCGATCTTGCGTGAATATCTCGAACGCCTTTGGCAGCTGCTTGCGCCCGGAGCGCCTGTTGACGGACTTGACGGAGCAGATGGAGCGCAGGTCGATGGCTGCCTCGAGCGTCTGCGTGTGCGCGTCGTCGTGCTGCAGAGCGAATGGCAAGCTGCACTGCGCCGTCTCTGCAACTGAGCATCTCCAGTCCGCCCCGAAACACACCTGCTCCCATTCGTCTCGATACGTCAGCGCAGCACTCGACAACGTGAAGTATTTCGTTTGCCAACGTTTAAAGAAACGCCATCTGAGGAAGAGGACGAGAAACCGATGAGCAAGTCACCAAGAAGATACGAACAGCACTAGCGAACTGGACAGACCGTCCGCGTTTCTCCTTGAGCGTGCCCTGCAGCACCGGGTTCTGTTGGTCGCCGTGCATGACGTGCTTCACACGCTCGGGGCACATGCACGCAAAGCACAGCCATCGGCCGGCAGAGCACGTGAATGAGTCAAAGTAGTGCGCCGCCTCCAGCTCCTTGCGCACGTGCTCCTGCTCCTGTGTTGCTGTGCTTTCAGTCACACCGAATCAAACTGGCAAACTGGCCAGTTTGTGCATTCTCGCATGCAATGGTGACATGCTGATTGGGTGCATCCAGCTGCGCACACCAATAGTGAGCTCAATTCAGCTCAATTCAAAAAACGTTTACCCGGACTGCGGGGAAGGCGGATGTGACCAGTGCCGAAAACGATCTGTTTTTGATGACGTACGTCGGCATGCACTGCCAGCAATTCTTCAGTTTCTGCACTTGCTCGTTGTTTTGCCCGAGCATCTGCACCGTTTGTTGAGCCTGCGTTTGTTTGATGATGAACGTTGAAAGAACGCGAACGGAATTGAACTTGACACACACCAAGCACGCTGACTGGCTGCAATTTGTGAAAATGGAGACACTGATTTGCTGAGAGAAAATGATGAATGCAGCGAACCGAATTGGAATTTCGCAGATTGATCGGATCGGGCCGTTGTGCGGTGCATTTACCTGCAGCTGAAGGAACATGACGTGCAGCCAGATGTGCGGACTTCGCGTTTTGAACGCAAACAACTGCTGCTGACGGTGGTCGGTGGCGAACAAACAGTGACTGCCGTGCTCGGCACAGCCAAAGTGCACGCGCATCCGGTGGCGTTGGTTGTGGCCGAATTCTGCACATGCGAACAAACCGTAAAATGAACTCGCACTTGTATCGCTGAATTAGTCGCTCGTGAATCAGCTAGCAAGGGTGAACGATTTGCACATATGAACGACATGACATGCTTTCAGTGTGCTTGGCGTCTGGTTGCACTGACCTTCAACAGTGCACTGAAACGGCACCGGCAGCGAGGCCGTCCACGCAGCCATGTAGTGGCGTATCTTCGAGCGATGCTTCTCGCAGAAGTGCTTCACGGCGTCCGTGCGACACATCGCCTGTTCGTTGCTCAGCACACTGATCGCAGTCTCAGGCCACGCTCGTGTGCCCGGCGACGCCGACGGCTCCGACGAGTCGGTGTTGTTCTGCTTTGTGTCCATGAAAAGTGCTGCACTCGTCTTGTCATTGTCACCGGATGCATCGATCAGCGGTTGGTGTGCGTCATGATTGCTGTTGTTGTTGTTGCTGTCGTGTTGTTCGTTGATGCTGCTGTTATGCACTGTGGTCGTGTCCGTGCTGCTGGTCGCTGGCTCGGCACGTTGATGCTGCAGCTCCTCAGTGACGATTGACCCGCTCGCTGCAACATTGACAGCTTGCTGAACACTCTAGTTTAAAATTCAATGCACCAATTGATCTCCGATTGACTATTGATCATTACTAATTAATTATACCACCACGCAACGATACGGTTTGAAGAGAAATCGCACGAACAGAAAACCAAGCAAACCAGTTCGTTGTGTGACCAGATGTGACTGAGCGTTGAACGTTGTCACAACGTGACTGTTTGTGTTGTAGTTGTTGTTGATGCTGGCAGCGTTCGTCTGACGACTGACGCTGCCAATTGGCGGACGTTGGTGAATCGCCTTCAAAGTCACTCGGCCATTCGCTAAATGCTGAAATGCGAATAAACATACCACAAATGCAACAAACCTGCTGCATTTACATTTTCAACGAAGTATTATCTTTTGTGCATAGGAGGCGGAGTGATGTTGAATGGATCTGTGGAAAAGTCGCCCAGCTGAAAACTGAACGCGCTGTTTTGCACTCGAAAGTAGTTGTTATGAATTAAAATAAATTTATACGTGAATCAAAATTCTGATTAGTTTTGTTTTGTTTTTTTAACAAAACTGCCGTCAGAGTACGCTCAGTTTTGTTGGTGCGCGCGCAATGCACATTATGACACGTTTGATAAGAACACGCTGAGCGTGGATCAGTGATGATGGTGCAGCAGACTGTCACTAACGTGCACGGTGTATCGCCAGTGTTGCGTGCTGCCGTCAGGCCGCACCACCGGCAACACGATCATCGACGAATTGGCGTGCTCTGGCTGGTGCTCGTGCGCGCCTCCAGCCCGCCGCACGACCATCGGTGAGCCGGCGCACACGGCGTCCACGTCGAAGCTCTTGCCCGTGATTCGGCTGTTTCTGTTCTGCTGCAGTGCAACGTGTGCGTGCACGTCGTTCGTCTCGCTGCTGCTGTTGTGATGATTCGTGAAATTGTTACTGGTGCAATTGTTGTTGTTGTTGGTGGTGGTGGTGGTGTGTCGCGGAATGAACGGCGAGCCGGCGTTCTTCTGTTGAATCATGGCCGCTGACGTTTTGTTGCCGGGCGTCAGCGACACGGCACTCATTGGACCCTGGTTCTTCACATACGTCCCATGGCCAGTGCCGAGCATCTGAAAGAAAACACAAGAACCGGCGGAAACGGTTGGCGCTAACAGCTTAATGGCGCACTAAGATTAACAAAACCACACCATTTCCCACCAAAATCAAGGTCAACATTGAATCACGCTCACTCTGATTGGTCGTCGTGTTGCATCGATCGGTGACCGACGTATTGCGGGACTTTGACTGGCGGACACACTTTGCACGGGCAGTGCAGGACCAGCGCTGAAACGGCCGGTCGTGCCAGCTGCTACAGACGGACGGCATTGCTCGTGGTGGCTGCTAATGACAGCCGGTGATGGCGACACACCACCGTGCACGTGCACACTGTTCGCGTGGTTGCTGCGTCTGCAGTAGCAAGGGCACAAAAATGCTGAATCCTGTGAATTCAAAGGCCATAACGCAAAAAAGCACTGGTCTGCCCTGCTGTGATGGCGATTGCTCAGTGTCAACATGTCACTGACCGAACAACGGCCAAACTGCCAGAGCTGCGGCTTTTGCGTTTCGATAAATTGGACGCGTGGCTGTTTGCGGTGATTGCAGTGGTGGCCGTGGTTGCCACAGAGGCACCGCTCGCCAACGGCGGCTGCACGTTGCCGGTTGAGTTGGTCGTTGAAATCACCACCGGCGTTCGCATGGACGCAGGCGAGGAGCGTCGTGAGTTCGTGTCCTGACTGCGGCTGTCGGAGGCGGTGATCTTCTCGGACGACGACAAATTACGCAAACTGCGTCGGGTCGCTTCGTCATCGCTGCAAACGGTGAACTTCAGTTGGTCAGGTGTTGAAAGTGCAGACCACTTGTTCACTAGTGGCAGTTTATTTACCAGCATATGGGTTAATTTGCTGCTGAGTCAAGCCACAATGCTGTTTGTCGAACAGAGAACAAAGCACACGGCTCACCTGCACAGGTCGCGAATGCGCTGTCCGGCGCTGGACACGTTTGCGGCGTCGGCGATCTTCTGTATCTCCGTCAAGTACGGCCTGACCGCCTGCGGCCAGTGCTCTGCGACGTGCTCGGCCTCCTTCAGCAATGCGGGCACCGTGGCCGTGTCTGTGCGCTCGCACTGCACCAACAAGAAACACACGGCCTCTTGCGCCAACTCCTGAGCCATGAAACACATTTCACTTGCTGCGTCCTCATCAGCAGCAGCATGCTGGCTGGATAGGATGAAAACAACAGTGAAAACACGACACCTTGTTCAGTTTTCCGATGGCAGCTGCAATCTTTGCGATTGTGCTCAAGTTGCGCGTGGACACCTTGCGCTCGCCGCACACCGTCTTCAGTGTGGCCAACTCAACCGCCAACGCTGCCGTTTCGCCGTTCGTGATCAACGACAGAAAAATGTGCAGCACTGAAATAGTGGGGCACAACTGAAAACCATTGTATAACTGCATTGTGGCAACGCATGTCAGTCAGTCTGTCACCCTCACCCACAAAACAAAAACTGAATACATTCATCATAACAAAGGGCCTTTGATGATCACCATCGCGTCTGGCCTCTTACCTGCGGTGCAAGAACTTGACGACGACAGACACGGCCGCAGCTGCCACACGTACGCAGCCAGCAGCTGAAGTTTGTTGTGTTTTTTTGGTTGACGTTTGGTGTGAAGTTCCAAGTAAAAACTCCGCAATGAAATCCATGTTGAGTGAAGCCATGCACCTCTGGCCTTGTGTTGGCCACTTGCGAGCACAACTGCAGCAGTGAGAGCTTCTCGGCGGCGTCACACACGTTCAGCATTGCGATCAGCGACGGCAAGTGCGCGTGCAGCGGCGCCTGGTTCTCGGCGTAGACTTGCGGCAGCACGCGCATCAGCGAACAGTTGCCTGCAAAGTCGCCCACAACATCAACAACATCACCACATTCACATGGCCAGGTCATGTTGCATCGCCAGTGTTACTGCATCGCACGAAAACATGATACTGTTGTGCTTCTGGAGATCGCTTTCACGACACTCATTACGTATCAATCATTCAACTGTTTTTTATAGCAACTCTGTGCTTTGCTGTCAAATGGTTTGTTACGTGACAGACGCACATTGCTGCTCTTATGTGCCGCAACATTCAGTACAGTCGAACTCTAAATTATAGGCACTCAGCTGATTGCTTGGTGACCCCGTCCGTAATGCATGCTTTCTGTGCAAACCAAACTCCGCCTCCACAGCAATGCCTGCACATAATGCATGCTAGCATGCATCACGTGATTACGAACCAATCAGCTAGTTGCATATGTTAAGTTTGGTTTGCACAGAATGTATTCATCAAGATCACCAACCAATCAGCTATTTGGATATGTTATTGAGGCAGACTGCACACTGTAATCTGCACTCTTTCATCAGAGATATCTACATATAACGCAGCAGTGCTAGGCTACGAAATACAACGTTGCCATAAACATCGTGTTCCACTAACATGCGTATATGATAAAAGCGATTTCAAAACCAATAAGTTTTGTCTATTCCATAGACATATACTAAAATTGGAACGATACAGAGAAGATTAGCATGGCCCCTGCGCAAGGATGACACGCAAATTCGTGAAGCGTTCCAAATTTTTTAATAGGAGAATGAAAGAAATATCAAACATCAATCAAAGACGAAACCAAGGAACCATTAGCGATGCTGCTTATTATGGGCAGTGCGTAGTGCGCAAGCAGACGTGCGTTTTGTATGGCGGCCAGCGAGAGGTAACTGCTGGTTGCTCGTATCAAATCCTTGTGCCCACTGTGCAACACGCTCACTGCAGCCGGAATTGCAACAGTCATCACTGATTTGTTGCTGTAGTGCTGTTAAAATGAAAACAGATGCATGGAAGATGCTGTCTGACATGCACTTATCTGACGCATTAATGCACAGTCGATCTGTAAATGTAGACAAGCAGCTCATTGGCAGCTTTGAATGACTTACTGATTGGTTCGCCTGCACAACTCGATGCAGCCAATCAGCATGCCGTATTCAAATGCAAAAATGTATGGACTGCCTGTTTATCAGTTTCACTGCACGTCACAATTTGTTCGACTGTACCAGAAACAAGCAGCTGAGCAAATCCGAGGCGATCTTAGCGTATGGCGTGTCTTCGTCGTCGACAGCGGTCGATGCACCTGCATATGCACTCAACTTGCTTGTTGTTTCGGCCTTTCTGGTGAGATCGTGCTGGAGGCAACTCTCAAGCATGTCAACCAGTCCTGGTGCATAAGCCTCAATGCTGCTCGTTTCGCTGCAAAGAAAAACAATTCTTGCAAACCTGTAACATGCGCTTCATTTGCCGTACATACGATTGGATGTCGGCCTGAGTCACGTTGTAATGCGTCATCCAAGTTGTCCGTTTTGTGAGCGGCGATGTAACATTTGTGAACGGTGCAGTTACATACTTGGCTTATATTGCGTTTGAGTTTTTCTAACGTTGAAATACGTTCACCACACTTGAGTCGTCATTCTTTGAAACAACCTATAAAGCCATACCGAATAGCAGACGTAATCCTGGCGAGACAAATTTCGACGACACTTTGCGTGTTCGCATCGCTGAGGTAATCGGGCGAATTGAAGATGCTCTTCAGTCGCTGCAGTGCCGTGTGCAACTCTGAGACAATGTCCCAGTCAGAGATGTTGAACAGCTGACCGGCCTTGCTCAGCTCACGGTGTTCCAGCACTTTCACGAGTAATTCGTGCATTTCGTTCAAGTTCTGGTTGGGTGCTTTTGAAAAGACTTAATTGTTTCACGTGGTTGCACATACGTTGAACGCGTGTGAAGCCTAAATGCGAAAAAGGAGAAATTATTCCAATGTTACAGAAAATGAGTTGCGATTGTAAAACAAACAACAAAACGAAGTTTCAACGATGCAAAAGACACTGTTGAATGAGAATAAGCACTGCAGACGCCCATAAAAGCCCATTACGAAGAACGAAGCAATTTTCAAGTTCATTGGTTGTTTCATTGCTGGATAGAATTGCTGATAACAAAATAAACAGGTCTAAATGGTCGTACGCATGTGGTTTGAAATAAAACTGCCAAGCTGAAAAGTTGACAAAGTGTTTTTACACCCATTTTACAAAAATTTGTTCATTACTCATGCACAGTGTGTGCTAAAAAGTAACAACAAACACGTGAAAACTTGTCAAGGAAAGGTTTTTTGAACAGTCCATTTCAGTCTGTTCAACCGCACTTTTCCAAAACCCTTAAAATAAGCAAACGAAACACCAAACACAATGAAAAAGTGCACTCGCGTCGCCATTATCCAATATGTCATACAATTTTTGAAACAACAACCGAAAATCGCAAAAAAACAACAAAAAGCCTTGTAAAATACGAAGAACTCGCTAAACTGTGCGGTTGGTTTGAGATAGACGTGATCGGACTGCTAAATTTGTCTGTTTTCACAGCACGTGAAGCCGCTTGCTGCTTGCGCTTCCCAGCGTATGTTAATAGAAGTTTGTAGCTGAGTGCATAGAAACTGTTTTTGTGTTTTCGTTGTTTGTCTGAACGGTATTGTGCTGGGCGACTGCAGGACTTAGTGGGTTTTTTCACCGCAGATCAAACGATAAACAGAAAGCTACCGGTTGTACAGAAAGCTACCGGTTGTAAAATGCATACAGAACCAGAGAGGGAAAACAGCCACAACAACAATAGTAGCGAACAACAACTACAACAGTGATTGAAGACTTGTGGAACACAATTGTGTTTGAACGAGAAACAGTAATGTTTTTTTGTTCTTTTTTCATTCGATACGACAAATACTTTTACTGTTTGTAATTTCGGTCTTGCGAATGCATTGGTTGACAAATGCATTGTTGCTGGCGACCTCAGTTGTTGACTTAGTATAGACTCACCAGACAAACACACACTCGTATGCCCAGTATGTAAACTTAATTTTGCCACAAACTCTCTACAGAAGTTACAGTGCACTAAGGACCCAAACGCCACTGCAACATAACGAACACTGAGTACTCGAACACGCCGTGAGCCGGTGTTCCGAATGCTTTGTTGAGTGGCGCTGCTTTATCAGATTGCATCCTGGCACAGCGACGTTTCAAAACGTGAGAAATACCGAACGGCAAAAAAGACGAATGAAAAGACGCACTGCATTACATTTGACAACATGGGAATTATGAGTTTTTCAATAGGTTTTACAGAGATAACTGAATATCAGTCTGCACCAGTGTATCTTCATTGGCAGACGCAAACAGATGTGGCATCTGCCAGAATTGTCGTGTTTTTTGCACGCGTGAAACACGCAAAAATTAAAAAGTAACACAGCGCACTTGGTGAACACTTAACACCGTTTCTCGATGCGATCACGCGATGAAAAACCTAAATGCGCATTCATGAAGCAGTTTTAGTGACGCGCAGCTGTGTGTTAAAACATAGCTACGCGGTTACTAAATACTGCTTCATGAATGCCCCTTAACTTTCCACAATAATTATCATCGAGAAGAAATCTACTCAACTGTGCTAAATTTTCAGTGCCACATTTTTACCCCCAAAAAACGTGACAAGTTGCAAAGGCGCGTGTGCGACAAGATGTGCGCAGTTGGAATGAAATGTGAAAATGAGCAAAACTACAATAAATACTGCGCTGGTCTCGCTGCTGTGTGAGTGGTGAATTACATATGAAATGTCTGGTGCATATTCTGGGATGTGTTAAGCTGCAATAACATGTCGACGGTTTTTTACGAGCAATTTTTATGCGAAAATTTGCAGCCAAAAATGTCATTCGCACAGAGTGCGGTTGTCAGAAACACGGCAGAAATCTGAACAAGCCATTCGGAGCCTGTCGATGTCCTTCATAACAAATATTGTGTGCAGGACAATAAGGAATATGTAGAAAATTGACACTTTTTTAACACGCATATTTTCTAGTGCATGCAGAAAAAGGAAACAGACAATCAGTTGCTTTTAGAAGTTCTTTCATGAGAGTTTGATAGGTGACAAAAAACGCAAAGAAAACACACATTTTTTTCTAAAAGGAATAACCCAATATTCAATGGAAGTAAAACTTCTGCTGATGGTTTACTCTTAGATTTATTGCGTTGAACAGCACATTTTTTTGTTGTTCCGAGGTCGCTCACATCGTTGCACATACCAAATTGCGAAACTCGCAAGGTAAAGTTGTTGGGTCGGTAACGGCAAATGCGAACTTTCAAAACAATCACTTTGCTTTTTTTCTGTCAACAAACGAACCTGCATCAAAATCTGTCATAAAATACAAAATTCAAGTTTAACATACGGTGCCAATCCACCAACCACCCTTGATGCGAAAAAAACCTGACCATATGATTCAACGTGTATAAACGATACACCTTTAACAGAAACATGAGCAAGTTAAACAACCCGAAATAAACTTTAAACCAAGCTTGTGCATTTATGCGTCACAGAGAATACTAAATTTAGAGGGTACCAACAGAAAGTGTGTGCACGTTGAAAATTTTCAGCTGCTGAGACCATTAATGGACATGACAATCAATTAGAACCGCCTTAATTTTGCAGCTTGCTTAACAGACAAGTTGCATACGAAATAAATGAGAAAAACAGAGTGCGACACGAAAAGTAACAAGAAAAATTGGCTCAAAGGTGGATGAAGCAAACAGACCGATTTGGTGAAGAGCACCGAAACAACAATCTGCCGAAGAGATAGATGTCTTGAAGATAACGACGCAGTGTGCGACTGTGCGTGGTTTGTTTGCGTACACGGGGCCCGCGCTGCATTCAACGCTCGTTCGTTTACGTTTTGGCTGTTTGAAAACTGCTGCTGCTTGCTGCACTGACACATCACACACACCGGTGAAACAGAACGTTTGTATACACATACCGTTCAGTGTTCGCTTTTTCGGTCGGACACAACGGACAGACAGAGACACGATCATGTTTTTTTCTTCTGGCGTTCATTTCTCAGCCACCAGTAAGCGCAATCACCCACTGACCACATACGGGTGTTGGCTAAACACGTATGTACTTGAGCCACAACACTTTTTCGTTCACATGAGTCGACGTTTTAGACAGAGAAAAATAGTGCAAACGAAATTGGTTCAGAAACGCTTTTTGTCCAGAAACTCAAATCACCACAAATCAGTGCTGTATGTTAGTTCTGCCAGTTTTCGACGCCGATTTCGTGACGTTATTACGACTATATAGTTTTTTGAGTACATGGGATGAACAGTAAAAATAATTCATAACAGTATATATAAAACGAAAAAGCGTGTAATTGCGTTGCGTTGACGCTTTTTAACCTTGATAACTCCGTCAGTTTTAGACACTAACCATGTACACCTCTGTTCAAAAACCGCAATTTAGTATGTAAATATGTTTATGGAAAGTTTGGCCATTTGCATTTCTTATAACTGTATGGAGTGATCAGAATAAATCATTCGCGTGTAGAGCTGAGTAATGAGTGCAGTGTTATCTACGTGTATGTATCATGTCATGTGCGTATCAGTTCACGAAGATCACATTCAATTCATATATAGATCAAGTTCAACTGTTTCAAGAACTATTTGTTCAAATGATTACTCATTTAAAAAGTGCATAAGAGATTCAAATAACGATGGAAATCTGCGGTGGTTACTTTTATTACACATGTTTTCTACGACGATCGTTGTTTTCGTTGTTTTGCCTGTCGTTGTCTTTGTGCTTGTGCTGCACTTGACTGTTGCTCGTTCTCCGGTTTGGGCTTCAAAGAGCAAGAGCGATTTTTGTTCGGGGTTTTATCAGACATCACAGCCGACGCATACCACAAGAAAGCTCAGGCTAACCATCGGTTTCAATTTCGCCCTGCTGTCGGCTTTGCTTGGCTTGTGTCTTGGCTGCGGCACTGCGATGGCACTGACCTGCGTCATTGACATCGCTGAGGGCGTCGCTGTGGCCGCAGAGCATTCAGCATCCGTGTCCCTCTCCCATCGTTTGCCTGCCCGAACAACAAAGAAAATGCCCAGAAAGTAGAGCTACGGTATGGCCGGTTAAACATGGCAGCTTTTTTCAGGGTGCAAGGAGCGCGCGAATTTTGAATGAAAGAAAAAAGACGTTCAGAAACTGAATTGTGTGCCAAATTTAACGCGTTTTTTTTAACTAATGGATTATCCGCGCTATTCTGTTCATTTTTTATCCCTTGTACACATGATTGGGAATTATGTTGACTTTTTTGAAAAAGACAACTCCTAGTCTGCGTCTGATCGCGCCTTGATGGACTGCCTCATTTATTCGGCCATACTGTAACATTCTGACGGAAAGAGTGTGATCAATCAAAACCACACCGATCCGAGAAAAATCGTTTGAAACGGCTGCTGATGTCTAGTGCCCAGTCAGCTCTTGGTCTTGGCAAACGTAAAACGACACAATCATCAGATGTTCGACTAGAAATAAGCCAATCAGCGTTTACTTGACATGAAGGTAAGCAACTGGTTGGCGCACCAGCCGAACGCGACCCATTGATCTTTTTCTGTTGCAGAAATGAGTACTTTTCAGTCGCACGTGGTTTTGAAAGTCTCACAGTGGGAGTGGGCGGTTTTTGATGTTGACGCTGTGGTGGCCGCTGATGTTGTTCAATGGTCGCTTCGTTTGAGACTTTGTCGATCTGCGCAAAGCCAGACAACCTCAATGGGACGATTAAACATGAAAAACAAATCACTCATGCAGTACAAGACAGCCATCAAGAACAGAAGCTAATGAACTGACTGACCACTTCAACCGGATGGTACACGTAGACGTTCGCATCAGTTGGCTTGGGAGGAAGCCACTTCGGCCGCCTACTGCATGCCTTCCATTGGACTTTCGTTTCGTTCAAGAGACCGATGAGCTGCAAAATTCAAGCAGAAGGTAGCTTAGCTGCCGCTTTCGTTATGTTCGCAAACAAGCAACCGACAAACAAGCATCCATCCATCAATCAATTATTATTCTATTGTACAGAGTGGGCACAAAAGACTGCAAGATTTGAGACGAGTCGTTCTCAACAGCACAAAAAAATGAGCTGAAATTTGGAAAGCTGATATGGGTTACAAGAAATTTAGAAAAAAACCATTGAAAACGTACAAGCGCTGCATGGAAGAAACATTTCAACTCAATATCTTGTTCTGGTTACAAGAACGAGCAATTAATTCATTTGAGACATTTTTTGGTGCACCCTGTTCACACGTCACATCCTTCTGCGAGTGGCGTTCACTGACCACATTGTGTGATACTGCACCGCCCTGCATCAGCAGTCGGTTGTGGAATCGCTGCAATGAAACCGGTAGACGTTTGAATTCGGCGCTGGTGGCGAACTTTTGTTTGGCATGAACGATCTTCTGTTCGTCATCGATTGGAGACCATGGCAAACTGCCCAAGAACCTATATGGGGTGGACAGGATAGAAAAAAGTGCTGCATTGATTCAATGACATCATGATAGTACAGGGCGAAGAAGTTGTGGCCTCAGCTTTGAAGCGTCGGAGCTCCCTAACCGTTCAATCATTGTGGCTGAAGATGTTAACCAGGTGGAAGCAAAAGCTTAATTCAACTTGATAATTAGAGAAAATGGAAAATTGGATGAAGTGAAAATAAAGAATTTGACCGCTAAGAAGCTGTCCAGTTTTTTACTCGAAAAAGTTGGGACAAAAAATCTATGGATGAAATTACCCCAGTAAACATTTTTGCTCTGTTGTGAAATTATTGCAGGTAAAAAATGAAATGACGAGCACTTGAAATCAGGTCAAAACACACTGAACTTTAAAAAACGACCATTTTTTACTCCAAAATGGGTGGGGTAAAAAAATTGTTGAATTTTCGAAATCCAAGAGTGAAATTACCTCAGGAAACATTTTTTTCAACGACGAAAGTGTTGCAGGTAAAAATTAAAAGAGCGAACACACAAAACCAGGTCAATACCTATGCGAAATTTAAAAATACCCAGTTTTTTACCCCCAAAAACGGGTCGGAGCAAAAAAACAACCTAATTTTGGAAATCTAAGAATGAAACTTCCCCAGGAAACATTCTTATTCGACTATGAAAGTGTCGCAGATGACAATTGAAAGGGAAACACACAAAACCAGGTCAAGGCCCTGCAAAGTTCAAAAACTGCCAATTTTTTTGTCCAAAAATCAATATGCAAAATCTCCTGATGGAATTACCCTAGGAAACATTTTTGTTCCATTGTGAAAATGTCGCAGGTTAAAATTGAAAGGGCGAAGTGTGAACACATGTTCATTGCATAGCTGAAAAAATTGAAACAATAAACACTTTTTTCAGAATAGGGTTTCCATGTCTAGAACGTATGTAAAGGAGTCTGGGAACAAAAAATTTCGGCACAGTTTGTAACTTTGGCAGGTCTCTTCGTGTTTGCAGCATGTATGCCGATGCTGCAGGACAGTCAGCAAATTTTGAAAACGCGCGCTAGTCCAGGTTCGCTCATATAATGAGTGATGCGCTGTCCACTCGCTGCGCTCGCCGCATTATTTTCAATTTTCAACCAAAAAATAGAGCCTGCATAAAGCCAGGCAATCGAAGCAGAATGCTACCATTCTGAATGATATTTCCAGTCAACTGGCAGCTCGCTTGGTGTTTCTGTGGCCCCTAGACTTCTTCTGCCGCACTTTGTAGTGAATGACCGACAAGCAAGCAAACATCTGTTTTGGTCCGACCCAATGGAAAAACCGGATTCAGTGGAGCAATTATTTTTGAAAACATGCAGAAAGCAACCGTGAAACGTGCACGCACCATTTCGCGAGCACATACAGCAGCGCCATACAGTCGTCCGTCGGACGCTGCGGCCGGAACTGATGCGCCCGTGGTGGCATGTACTCGAGGGCACCAATCTTCGCTGCCACGCTCGTGTTGCGTCGGTGCTTCTTCGACGGATATGGCGCAATGCACGTCAGCTCCGTCAAAATCACCTGCAAAAGCATCGCACAACTGCCTTCAAAACACAGTTCTTCTCCCGCTCTCTGCATTCCGATTTTCTCCAGTCCTCGCAAGTGCACCCAAAACCGAAACAAGCAGTTTCTGCCACAAAACAAACTTGTCACCCTCGTGGCCTGGTGGTAGCGCGTTAGACTATTGTGCGTGCGTTCGGGGGATCGATCCCCGCCGAGGGGTGCATGGGCACTTATGACACAGACAACTCGATGGGCGCCGTAATCAAAGGCGCTCTGTACGCTTTTTTGTGTTAGGCCTAGGGTTGGCACAGGGAAAAACGGTATCTTTTCCGTTTTAAAACCGGTTTTTCAGTTTTTTCCTGAAAAAAATAGAAAAAACGGTTTTTATCTTAACAATTTTCAAACCTCGTGGTCAAAAATCACAATTCTTCGTTTGATTGATTGATTTGACTGCTAGACTAAGTGCAGATGCAGACTGACTGACGACGTTGTCGATTTGAAACCGTAACTGATGAAATGTTATTTTTCAAACGCCATCCGCTACCGGTTTCACTTAGCAGCTCTGCAAATCTCGACCCCTATCGGGGTCAGCTATTCGGCCTCCTTGCAACCGTCCCCCCCGCTCCCCACACCAAGACGGTCACTGCTAGGGTTGGCATAGGAAAAAACGGTTTCTTTTCCGTTTTAAAACCGGTTTTTTTAAAGTTTTTTTCTTGAAAAAATAAAGAACCGGTTTTTTACCTTAAAAATTTTTAAACTTCGTGGTCAAAAATTACACTTCTTCTATTGATTGATAAAATGTAAAATTATATTTTTGAGAAAACGGTGCAGTGAACTGTATCGAACTGAATTGGTGAAGTATCATTTTGCAGAAGCTTTTGTGTCAAAAGGGTCAAGTAAAATATCTAGATAAGATAAGGTGACTGCTAAAACAGCATTATACGCTATACTCAAAAACACTAATTTTGATGTATTTCCTATTTTGAGTTCCAGGTGCCAAGTTCTGGAAAGTTTAGGAGCTGGGGGAAGCATTCGGTTTTTTATGGTTTTAAAACGGTTTTAAAACGGAAAAGAAACCGGTTTTTTACCAACCCTAGTCACTGCCCAGTCGTTGTTTTCAATTTATTGAACGTGCTGCCCTGGAAACCAATAAAAAATAAAAGCGAAATTGATTTGATTTGAAACAAAAAATTGGGTAGCATTGGGTAGCAAAACATAGCAAATTGGGTACGTTGTATCCCCGAAAACAGCGTTTTACGCTGCTCAAAAACAAAAACAAAAAACACAAAAGCAGTTTAAGTGCCAAGTTTTGGAAAGTTTAGGAGCTGGGAAACATTCGGTTTTTTCGGTGTTAAAACGAAAAAAACCGTTTTTTTTCTGGCAATATAAAAAACCGGTTTTTTACCAACCCTAGTTAGGCCTGGCTAAAAACATCGCCTAAGATGCCAACAACAACACTGACGGCCGCTTCAAGGTCGTTCGGAATGGCGAATGCGTCGTTTGGTGCGGGCGGCAGTCGTAAGCGGAAGGCACGTGGACAGACGCCCCTGTGCACGTAGCCGAGATCGTGCACCACAGAGAGCGCCCTCGCACAGCCGAGCGCCAGGCGAATCGCAATGTACGCCTCGAGGCTCTGCGGCTCCGACGGGCTCATCGCGACAAACTCGTCCAATGGCAGCGACTCGCAGTCGTACAATATATACGGGTAGGTTATGTCCTGAAAACGTGCGCAGCTGAATGCAACCATCACCACAACAACTGAGTCGTTTTTTATCAGCGAACCGACTTTCGGCGCGTGTGCGATTGAGATCTTTGCGTGCAATCCGTCGATGCCGGCCGGCATGCGCAGTTTCTTGAGGCTGCCGTAGGTCATGACCTCGAGGAAACGGGCACGCATCGCTTCGTCGTCCGCTTTCGGCAGCTTCTCGATCAGAAACTGCAGCTCGCGACACGCGCCCAACGTGTTACGGTCGGCCGGGTTCGTGCAGTACAGCTGAATGAACGAAAAGCAACGCTTGAAACAAACAACCTCAGTCAACAAACAACAAAACAAACACTGACAAAAACGGGGTTGTAAAAAACAAAAAGTCACAGACAAAAGTTCAACCTTCATATTGAGCAGATTGCGTTCTTTGTCGTCCTTTTGCACGGTGAAATAGTCTGCGTCGTATCCGTTGCGCCCATCGTAGTTCACCAGCGTCAGTGTGTATCTCAACTTTGTGTGGCTGGTGCTGAACAAAACGCAGATCAATTAAAGAGGAACTGAACAATCAACACGCCAATGAAACTGCAAACATTGCTAATCACATACAAAACAAAACAGGCCGACCTGTCTTTGCTGATACTGGCGCTGACACTGCGCATCGTTCTCGATGATGATGATGAATCGCCAACACAGACGTCGTACGGTCGAATACAGCCGTTCAATGTTGTGATGTCACGCAGCTCTGACGGATCTGTAATACTGATTCAATCAAGAATCCAATCCACTGCTGCAGGGATAAGAGCTCGTTCGGTTTCGGAACACGTGTTCCATCTTTAACATAACAGCAACAAAAAAGTATGTGAATTTGGACGTCAGCCACAAAATGTACAAACACAATGTTGCTTTCTTTGTACCGCACAGCTTCAATAACGCCGTGTAAGGGGGTGGGGTGTTGCTCTGCTGTCGACTACGCCTACCTAAAAAATGTCTGTCATCTTCGGTACTGAAGCAGATTGCAAACAAGAGCGATTTCGTTTTCGTCACCTGTGAATCGTTTCTTCGTTTTGCATTGCTGCTGTCTCTCTCGGCTCATGCGGACAAAGGGCAAAGATGAGGTCATGATGAAGAGATGGACTGTTGCTTCGTGGAACGTTGATAATTAGTGAGTTATATTTGTTGATTGCTTGTTGTATCGGGGCAGCCGGAGTAAAAAAACACAAGTGAAGATGGGCGGTTGAAAAACAACGAATTTATAGCAAATGGAGGTCAGCACATGCAATCATAAGCGATTTGCTCGTTTTGCAGCTTCTGGCTGCACCAGACAACATTCACAAATGCTTCACGCACCATTGAGGGTGAAAGTTAGTTTTTAATCGGCAAAAATTTAAAACATTTATCGTGAGAAATGACATCGACATTTTGAAATAAATCTCTTGGTTAACCAACGTTAACACCGTTTGCAAATAAGAGTGGGGGGCCCTAGGAACATACCGTGACACATGAAGTTTTCAAACCAAGGTTGCAGGGACATTCTACTAATCAAGGCGCTTCAGGTTTACCCCCTGAGTACCCCCTGATTATGCCCATAAAGGTCGTTTTTAGGGTGCGGAAGTTAAAAACCCCTCGATTTTTTGCGATTTTTCGCAAAGTGTACCTTTTTAGCCCTACCGTATCTCGTTGTTGCACAGTTTCTGGAACCTCACACAGTATTCACGTGTAAGATCTTGCGGAGTTCTTTAAGGCCCAGTATCAATGAGCCCTTGCAAGGGGGTCCCTGAGGCGCTACTAGTTAAAATTACTTTTTGAAAAATTATGCTACTTTTTTTAAAAAACATTTTTTGAGCTCATAAACACAAATTTTTGATTTTCATTTTTAGTTCAACAGGGGGTTTTCGGGGTTGCTGAATTGGAATCTGACCTTAGATTTTTGCCCCAGGCAATTTTTTGCCCCAAAATTGGGCAAAAACACATTTTTTGCGTTTTTCAGTGTTTTTTGTTTAATGTTTCAAATTTTATGCGTGGATTTTCTTAAAAAAACTGTTTTCTGATAGCTTTACAACCGTTGTACTTGAATCAGTTTTTATATTTTGCAACTGACTGCTTGCTCACCCAAAAAATGGGTAAAATTTTGATTTTTTTGCTTTTTTCATATGTTTTTGTTTCACAGTGAAAAAAATCAGTTCAGAAACAACTTTTAATTTTAATTTTCAATTTTCCAGGAGGTTTTCAAAATCGCTCAATCCGAATCTGATTTTAGATTTTTGTCTCGGACATTTTTTGCTCAAAAAATTGGACAAAAACACTTTTTTCGCGTTTTCTAGTGTTTTTTTTGTTTTAATTTTTAATTGTAAGTGTGGATTTTTATTTAAAAAACTGTTTTTAATAGCTGTACAACAGCTGTACTTGAATACGTTATTATATTTTGTAATGGACCACTTTCTCACCCAATAATGGGTAAAACATGGATTTTTTGCCGTTTTCAGACGTTTTCGTTTCATAGTAATAAATAAGTTTGAAAACAATTTTTAAAACCCCTTCCTAGGAGTTTCCAAATGCGCGGAATCCATATCTGTAAGCAAATTTTACAACTGACCCATTATTAACCTTTATAAATGGGTAAAAATCTACACTGTAGTCTTTCTGTAGAAGTTTTAAAAAACTAAAAACAAATTCAACTTCAGCGGCGTAAAAAATTCTCGAGGACAATTTAACATCAATTTACAAGTCTGGTTCAAACACAAAAAAAGAAAAACGTCTACAGAAAGACTACAGTGTGGATTTTTACCCATTTATAAAGGTTAATAATGGGTCAGTTGTAAAATTTGCTTACAGATATGGATTCGGCGCATTTGGGAACGCCTAGGAAGGGGTTTTAAAAATTGTTTTCGAACTTATTTATTACTATGAAACGAAAACGCCTGAAAACGGCAAAAAAAATCCATGTTTTACCCATTTTTGGATAAAAAGTGGTCCGTTACAAAATATAATAACGTATTCAAGTACAGCAGTTGTACAGCTATTAATAAACAGTTTTTTAAATAAAAATCCACACTTACAATTAGAAATTAAAACAAAAAACCACTGGAAAACGCGAAAAAAAGTGTTTTTGCCCGATTTTTTGAGCAAAAAATGCCCCGGGGCAAAAATCTAAAATCAAATTTGAATTGAGCGATTTTGAAAACCTCCTGGAGAAATAAAAATTAAAATTAAAAGTTGTTTCTGAACTGATTTTTTTCACTGTGAAACGAAAACATGAAAAAAGCAAAAAAATCAACATTTTACCCATTTTTGGGTGAGCAAGCGGTCAGTTGCAAAATATAAAAACTGATTCAAGTACAACGGTTGTGAAGCTATCAGAAAGAAAGTTTTTTTAATAAAATCCACGCATAAAATTTAAAACATAAAAACAAAAACACTGAAAAACGCAAAAAAATGTGTTTTTGCCCAGGGCAAACATCTAAAATCAGATTCAAATTCAGCGACCCGAAAACCCCCCTGTAGAACTAAAAATGAAAATCAAAAATTTGTGTTTATGAGCTCACAAAAATGTTTTAAAAAAATAGCGTAATTTTTCAAAAAAAAAATTTAGCTAGCGTCGTAGCGCTTCAGGGACCCCCCTTGCAAGGGCTCATTGATACAGGGCCTTAAAGAACTCCGCCAGATCTTTCACGTTTCAGAAATTGTGCAACAACGAGATATGGTTGGGCTAAAAGTACACTTTGCAAAAAATCGCAAAAAATCGAGGGTTTTTTAAATTCCGCACCCTAAAAATGACCTTTATAGGCATAATCAGGGGTACTCAGGGGGTAAACCTGAAGCGCCTTGATTAGTAGAATGTCCCTGCACCCTTGGTTTAAAAACTTTCCCAAGTAGCGCAGACCCCTCCACTCTTATTTGCAAACGGTGTTTAACAGTTTCGAGCTTGAGAAGTCCAGTGGATTGATGACCAGACAATATTTAGAAACACTTGACATCGCTTGACAAGACAATAAAACAGCACAATGGAAAGCGAGCATTGCACAAAACTTGAATGAACCAAAGCGAACACTAACCGCTGCACTGAGTGGCGGAAAGCTGAAACGCAAATACGTTATCTAGAGCACAACCTAAAAAAACATGGCAGCAGCAGAAGAAAAATTACTTTCAAAAAGTTTCAGAACATTTTCTTTTTCGTTTCCGTGTACCGTTGCATATACTGTTCGTAGCCGTCAAGCTGGTGGAACTGCTTGTCTTGGAACAGGTTGCCCTCGACTGAGAGCAGCGCTATGTGCGACTCGCCGAGTATGGCCGGTGTGAACGCAGTAGCTGGCAGACAGTTCTCCTGCACGCGCAGCACCTTCAACTTGGCGCACTCGGCAAGTCCGTCCGACAGTTGATTCAGTCGATTCTGGTTGAGGTTGAGCTCGATCGCTCGCAGCGTTTTGATGCGCTCGGCCGGGCCGAGGGAGTCGAGTCGATTCGCGGACATGTCGAGCGTCTCCAGATTGGGCAGGTCGCACAGACACAACGGAAAGTAGGTCAGCTCGTTGTGCGCCAGGTTCAGAGTCCGCAGCGACAGCAGACCGACCAGCGTCGTTGGCACGGCGACCAGACGGTTCTGCTGCAGCTGCAGCGTCTCCAGTTTCTTCAGGTTGCCGAGCTCGTCCGGCAGCGAGCGCAGGCGGTTCGTTGCGAGATTCAGTTGCTTCAGCGCCCCCAGCTGACCGATGGACGAGGGCAGCTGCTCGATCTTGTTCTCTGACAAGTCCAGTGTGCGCAGTGTTGCAATCTGCAACGTTCGTGTGCGCTGTTTTTTTTGCTTCCCTTCCCTTTTTTGGTCTCACCTTGCACCCACAACCCAACTCAATGCAGCGGAATTATTTGGCGGCCATGCGGTGCACATTGCCGATCACCCTGATGCCTGCGCACACACACTATATGCCGTCGCACGGGCATCGTTCGAATGCAGAATCAGACTGAACTAAACAACTCGCACACACCTGCAACAATTGCGCTGGCACCTCCTTGAGTCCAGCTTTGGCCAACTGCAATATGCCGGATCTCTCGGCTCGTTTCAGATGTTCCTTGACGGAGCCGGTGTTCACAGACGAGCGTGCCAGATTGAAGCCGCCCAGTGCAGACGTGGTGCCCGCTACTGGCGACCTTTGCTTTGCCGCTTCCTTCTTTGCGCCACCACCACCCGACGAACGACTGTGATCGTTTCCCATCAGAATGGAATTCAGCTGGCTCTTCGTCAACAATTCACGTCAGTTGTTCTGCTGTTCTCCTTTTTCAATATAACTCGATAAACCGTTCGCTGTTTCAGCGTTGGTTGAGTGACTGGAAATCAACTCGTACAACGTCAACAGATTCAAACAACAACGAGCTTAGTTATTGTTCAATGAAGTTAAACTGAATGATAAAGAACGAATGTATTCTGACATGTTGCTCTGTGGACGATGAAGTGTAAAAAAAACACCACCCCCTAAAAAGTGACCAACTTGTGCACAAAAAAACAGCAAAACATTTTGTTGTCTGTTGATTAAACGAAAGGTTGACAAAAGTTAATCAATAATCCACTTGTTTACATAACCAGATTCCCAGTTTCAGAAGGCGCATCTTCAAAAGTTGAAAACCTAACACTGAACAGAACAAACAACACCCGAGCTGGCACGGTAACAAAAAAACAAGATAATGCTGTTTAATCGGCAATTAGTTGCGGCATCACTACTTTTCAACGCTTACAAGTTGTTGGACATTCGATTGCTGTTGAACAATATGCCAGCCAAGCTGCACCAGCACATTTTTTGTGAAATAGAAACGGTATACAGAAAGGGTATGTATGGTTGTCATGCTAATCGAACAATGGTTTTTAAAGTATGAGCAAAATTTTTTAACAATTTTTCAACATAAACAAGCCATAGAGGTTTTGTGCGCAAAATTCAAACCGGTACAAACCAACACGTAAGATTAAATTGAGATAATATTGATAATCGAATGTTTAGTGTAGCACGTCAAAAAGCGCAAATCAACAACAGTCAGCGGCAGACCGTCACGTCTGACCTGTTCTCAAATGTTCTTTCTGATAATGATGACAAGACAAGAGTAACAACTTTGACAAACAAACCCAGCGTATAACAGCTAATTGAAAAAAAAACAATAACGACGACGACTAAACCCGGATTGAGTATAATTCCTTCCCTACCACACAATTCTACAATAGAAACGAAACGCCGACAAGGAGCCCCATCTCAAGTTTCGTCAACACAACAAACGATCACAAAATCACCAACCTGTAACAACAGTGAATTGTCTAACACTGTGTTCTCTGGAATTAATCCGTTTGAAAGTAAAAAACTCATAACATGCCATCTTTTTCTGCAACAACTTTCTTTTTCCAAACATTAAGTCAAAGCGGGTGGTGGTTCACAAAAAAACGACAACAAGCAAAAGGCAAAAAAACCAGGTTTCACTGTGATTCAAAAGTCAACTAATAAGGTGTTTCTGTAGTGGAGGTTACAAGTGTGTCAGCATAGAGTGTATCATTAGAACGAGTGAATGTTGCGAGCAGTTGGGCTGAAGGCAGTTCACCCTGAGAGCTGGCCGCAATCAGCGATGAGCACATCCTGCGACGTCTTGCCCGCCTGCGTGCCGACTGCCTCCATCTTCTTCACGACGTCCATGCCATCCGTCACACGGCCGAACACAACGTGCTTGCCGTTCAGCCTGTGAAAGAGGGGCACTCCGTATTACATGTTGCGGTTGGCAACGAAAATCAGTCAATTGAGTGCATTGCAGCGCAGAGAATCTGTCTGAGCAAAGAATTTCGCGCAGTCGACGGCGACATTTCACGCTTCCAACCAAGCAGTCTGTGTGGTGCACAGGAAGAACTGCGATCCGTTGGTGTTCGGTCCAGCGTTAGCCATTGACAGCACGCCCGGCCCAGTGTGCTTCTCAATGAAGTTCTCATCCGCAAACTTCTCGCCGTAGATCGATTCACCACCTGTGCCGTTGCCACGCGTGAAATCACCACCCTGCAACAAACAATCTTGTGAAGCTGGCTGCCAGAAAACACGCTGGAAAACTTTCGCTATCGGATTTGGTGATTTCGGTATCTGTCTGGGCTGGCGATATTATATATCACGATTAGGGTTGGCATGCAAAAAACCGGTATTTTGCCCGGGAAAAACGTTTTTCTGTTGCGTTTTTTCCCAAAAAAATTGGGACTTTGAAAAAACAAAAACCGGGCATTTTCCCGTTTTTCAATTTCGGACTGTTAGTTTTTTACGGCTCGTGTACTATTCCGGCCCGCGAAATACCGGCCCGAAGAATTCCGGCCCGAAGAATTCCGGCCTGAAGATTTCCGGCCTGAAGAATTCCGGCCCGAAGAATTCCGGCCCGGAGAATTCCGGCCCCACGAATTATCGCCAACACGAACAATATTAAACCACGAAGTGATTTTTGGTAATAAAATATCGATTGGTTATAATTATTCACGACGTGAATAAATAAATTTAAACAGGTAGTTTGAAACTTTGTTAGCCGTGCAGAATTATACCTGAGGTTTGTATTTTTGTTCCAACAAGTTCAACATAATGCACCAGTGCCCCCCCCCTCGAAATTTGCTTGACACCCCGACCCCACCTTGCGAAATTTGCCTAAAAAATTTTTTGAAGCACCGAAAAAAGTCACGTCTGAAATAATAAAAATGCAACCCAGCCAGCAAATCACGCAAATCAAATAATGCAGAAATAATACCAAAAGGACAAAACAAAGCAGAAACAAAAATCAGTTGATAAGTGACGGTTCACAAATCCTGGTTCGTGATAAAAAATCTTTTTATTATTTTGAAAACAGATTCCTCTTTCCAAAAAAAATCAATTAACAACATCAATTAAAATCAATTTCCAAACATCATTAAAAATACACTGTAACATGTGAACATCGATATTTTATTACGAAAAATCACTTCGTGTAGTTTAATATTGTTCGTGCTGGCGAAAATTCTCCGGGCCGGAATTCATCTGGCCGGAATGAGCGGGCCGGAATTCCCCCCGTTTTTCATATCATCTTCTCACTCGGTTCCGCAACTTCACGCACATAAAACGTTTCAAAATCGGTCTGAGACAAGGAAGCATGTGCAACGTCATGCGTGAACGTGCCGGTCTTCTTTTTGTCTGCCTAATTGACGTTTTTCTTTTTTTGCCAATTTTCGCCTCTTTCACAGTTCGGTGTCATTCAACTCAACGTAGTTTTTGTTATCTTGGCGGTTCCGTTCCAGAACTGAGCTGAGAGTTATTATTTGAAGCGCAGCAATGCCAAAGAGAAAGCAACACATTATTCAATTCAAAATCAGTTCGTCAAAACCGACGCACCCATTGGCAAAAACTACGTTTTTCCGATGCATTCACTGTCTGGCGCCGGAATCACATTCGTAGAAGCTTGTTTTGTTTGTTTACAAAAATCAGTTTTGTTTTCACAAATCCTGGTTCAAGTTTACAGTTGGCTGCGAGAAATGTCGGGTTTCAAACTTTTGGACTTTGATTTTTTCCGGGAAAGGAGCCGTTGTTTTCAGGAAAATACCGGTTTTTTTAAACGATTTGAAAAATCGGTATTTTGCCAACCTTAAGTCAATCACTGAGTCTCAATGCTTGCAATATACAGGGTGAGCCAAAAAAGGTTCCAATTCAAAAATGCTCTCACTAGCTTGCGCTGAGGTGTTTCGAGCTGAAAATTGGAACACTATTAGAAAACATTTGGAGGTTTTTCTGACCAAATTTTTGTTACGGTATGTTGCCTCTATCACTCACTACAGCAGAATATCTGAAAAACATGAAAAGTCGATAAAGGCGCGTTTAGCAATTAGATTTTCTTGCGTACGCACGGAGACAGAACTTAAAAAATGGCTACGCGAATTAGAATTTCGTACGCATGACTGTCGTTCGCACGTAACGACTGTTTTGCGCGCATGATTTAGAACGTTGTCCGTGCGCACGCAAAAAAACTTGTGCCCACGCAAATTAGAATTTCGTGCGTGTGACTTAAGTCTGTCCGACACGACTGTTTTGCGCACGGGATTTAGAACGACTGTTTGTCCGTGCGCAAAAAGACAAATGTGCACGCGAATTAGAATTTCGTGCGCACGACTGTCCGACGACTTTTTGCTGCTGGCAGCACGAAATTCTAATTCGCGTGCGCAAGCTTGTCCGTCCGCACGTTCGGACATACCACACGACTTTTTGGCCACGCGAATTAGTTCTCCGTATGTACGCACGACACTTCAGTCGTTCTAAATGCGGTGCGCAGTTTTCAGTTTTGTCGTGTGACTTAAACGAAACGACTGTATTGCGCCCCGCATTTAGAACGACGTGCGTTCCGTGCGTACGTAAGAAAAACTAATTGCTAAACGCGCCTTAAAGGTTGTGAAATACAAAGGGAGGATTTAGCTGTAACAAAGGGACCTCATAGCTCAAAATTTTTGAACACTGTTAGAACACTTTGGGAGGTTTTTTGTGATTTAATTTTTTTGCTTACACGTATCAGTTCACTTTTACAGTGCAATTTTCAAAAAATAGCAATTTTTGACGAAAAAACAATGGTTATCCATAATCTCACTGTTTATCTTGCTCATAAACTGATTTCCGAACTGATGTATCGTCACACGGGGTTAAATTGAATTTTGTACGAAATTTCCGAACCACTGTTGAAAAGTTATTCGCATGTTCCCACCAATTGGCAGACCAGACTCGCTGCTCTGCCGTCCACACTTAACCATGATGGCAGGAAAGACTGAAAATGGAATTGCGTCTTTCACTGCAGAAAACAACTTGTCTGCTGTGGTGAAAATATCAGAGTGGCAAATTGTGTGAATTAAAAAAAGGAAAAAACAAGTTGCCTCTGGAAAGTTAAATTTGCATCTGTTCTGAGCAGAACCGCTCGCGCACGCTCAGACTCGAAGTGAAACATCAGGCAGGGTGATCAAAGACTGTTCAAATGCAATTCGGCAGTCGGAATTTTCAAGCTACTGTTTGTGCATATTGCTTTTTTCATATTTTTTTTTGTGTTGTGAACACTCGGGTTGTCACCAACGTTCATTATTTGATTTTTGTTACAGCTAAATCAACCCTCTGCATTTTACAACATTTGTCGATTTTTCATATTTTCCAGATATTTTGCTGCAGTGAGTGACAGGGACAGCATACCGTGACAAAAATTTGGTCAAAAAAAACCTCCAAATGTTTTCTAATAGTGTTCCAATTTTCAGCTCGAAACACTTCAGCACAAGACAGTGAGAGCATTTTAGAATTGGAACTTTTTTTTGGCTCACTCTGTACAAAAACATTCCTCAACGATTAACGAAACGATAAAGCACTGCTGAGTGCTGGATTGGTGCTGTTGAAACGTTGATTGACGAGCAGAGCAACTACTATGCAGGCCGTGGGCCAGAGCCAGACGTAGTGCTTCACCATTTGATTGCCTATATTCAACCACTTTGCCAATTATTCTAAAACTTGAAAGGTACATACCCAAGGTTCTCACCTAGATCTGTGCAAAATTTTACCTCGACAAACTAAAAGCTACATGTCTACCGGAAGAAATTTTAAAAAATTTAAAAAAATCAAAAGCTTCTTGAAAAACCTACGTACCTAAAGAATTTTTTTTGCCGGAAATCGTTTTACATGCCTTTATTTTTTTGTTACTGTTTAAAAGTATTGGTTTGCTTTATTGTTGTGAGAAAACGGTTTGTAACATGGTGCAAATAGTCAGACAGGCATTACACTACCTGGCATAGGGTTAGGGGCTCTGAAAAAAAAATTTTTTTTATTTTTTTTCGTTTTTTTTTAAATTTGGATTTTTTTTTTCAAACTTAAAAAAAATGAAAAATTTTTCTTCTACTTTGCTCTGAAAATTCGATTTATGGCATAATTTTTTGAAAGTTCAAACCAAATTTTCTTCCCAACTTCTTTGTGTGCTTAGGTACATGTCATTATTTGGTCATTTTGACCGACGTACTCCATGTTTTTCGATTTGGATGACTTCTAGAGTCAATTTTTAGCGTTGAAATGACTTAACTGAATTGAAATATCGTTTCAGAAATCGTTTTCTTGCAACTTAGAACATGTTTTTTTCAGTCGGTAGGCCATGAGATGAACATGATATTTTGTTGATTGGCGTATGTTATAGGTCTACAATGGAGTTGTGCGATATATTGTTAAACAATTGGAGCGGAGATGTTGGTTAATACCACATCACACGACCGTTTTTCAGATACCCGATAACATGGCCACATGTTAAAACTTGCGTGCTGAGCTAAACTAACGTGTTAAACTTGCGTCTGTCAGTTGCCCGCAACGTGATCGCGAAATCATGGTACGTGTTTTCGATACGATGATTTGAAGAGTGGGCTCTCGCCATGTGGCAGATAGCATAGCTGGTTGAACCTGAAAGTAAGTGTCTTGGGGGGGGGGCGACCGGGTCGACAGGGGTTGCCGACTTAGCTACAGCAAACAGGAATTTTTGAACACAGTCAAATTTTGGTAATTTTCTAAACAGGAACAACTAAGAACGGTTCAATATTCAAGTACACGTCGAAAATTGTCCTGTTTTACTGTTGAAAATGCAACTTTCCCTCTATGAAATGGACATAATTTCAATAAAACACGATTTTCGCTCTTATAGTTTTCCGGATCGTTCTGAAAATAGTCTAGATGAACTCAGCTCGACGAGACGCTTCGAACAAACCTAACTTGTAAAAAAAGTTTTTTTTTTAAATTTTTTTTAATTTAAAAAAAATCCGGATTTTTTTTCCCCCTAACCCTAACCTGGCACATGAAGTTCGGAATGATACGATGAAACTTGGAGCCTTTGAAATGCAGAGGTTTGCCGCTTTTCCCAATGCCTTTCTCTCCTGTGCAAAGGCACCGAAAATTTTCAGCGGTTTTCGGCGTGATATCGTTGTATAACTGAAAGGAAACAACAAAACGTTTTTATGAGAAAGAAGCCTTTATTTTTCTGTTCTGAGCGAGTTACACTAACACTACACTGCTTAAAGAAAACAAAACTAGTCCAAACCCCCATGATCATGAAACAACCTCCATGACAATTCTGCCGACTGGTTTGCCGCCGATTGTGATATCAAAGAACACATTTGGTCTGCCCATTGTAAGATCAGGTTTTAGAGGGTGTCTGGCGTGGAGAAATATATTAGATGATGATGACAAACTGCGACAATTTATTTGGCCGCTTGACTACTTTGGTTTCACGTCGTCGCCTCGCCGTAAGACTAAAATGGAGCGATTAAATGAATCTAATTTAAAAAGGATCTGGATTCTGGAACGGAATCGAATTAAAGAGCGTGGGTAGATTGATCAGTAGCGAAAGCGGGACCTCGGGTGAGGGCATGCGGTCGATCCGGTACCGGTCGATCCGGTACGGTCAATCCGGTACCGGTCGATCCGGTACCGGTCGATCCGGTACCTGGCAATTTTCTAGGGCGGTCGATCCGGTACCGGTCGATCCGGTACCTGGCAATTTTCAACTGTTTTAGCATTCAATTCAATTTGTTTCTGATTTGTTTTCCATTTTTCTTCGTTTCTCTCATTTTATCTGATGTCTGAAACATTTTACCGCAGGTTTTTTCGCGGGAATATGAAAATAAAAACAACAGACATTTTTCTTCAACTCCAAAAGAGAACCGAATCAGTCTTCATATTTTTATTTTGTTCTCCTTTTCTTGCTGAGCTGATAATTTTGCAAATTTTCACCGTCTTGGAGCTTTATTCTTCTGGAAAATAGTTCAGAAAATAAAAAAACATATGGTACACTTGTTTTGCTTTTTTCAGAATCAGATTACGATTACCAAAACCAACCAAGTGTCGCAAGTCGTCGTCGTCTCATATCGTATCATCAACAATCGTATCAACAATCAACAAAGAAAAATCGAAAACATAACGAGAACGCTAAAAACCCGTAAAACAGCTGAAAATTTCAATTGGTACCGGATCGACCGAGTACCGGATCGACCTGGTACCGGATCGACCGCCCTAGAAAATTGCCAGGTACCGGATCGACCGGTACCGGATCGACCGGTACCGGATCGACCGTACCGGATCGACCGGTACCGGATCGACCTACAGCCTCGGGTGAGGGGGGTGTTTGCCTAATTTTAGAGGGGGGGTCAGGTGCCTTCTCGGTGAGGGGGGGGGGTGCACGGGCAGCAAATTTTCCTGAGGGGGGTGCATCGGGTGAGGGGGGTGTTTGCCTAATTTTAGAGGGGGGGGGTCGTGCCTTCTCGGTGAGGGGGGGGGGGGTGCACGGGCAGCAAATTTTCCTGAGGGGGGGGGGGTGCACTGGCAGAAAAATTTCGTGAGGGGGGCCGGGGGGTGCACAGGATCGCACGGGTAATACCAAATTTTTGCCTTGGAAAAACACAGAAATTCTTGTAAAATACAGAATATTTCGTGCAAAGAAGCTGCTTGTTTGGTCAGAAACAACAAAATCTATGCAGGGACAAACACAAACGTCAAGAAAAATGCAAAAATTACGGTATTTTTGGAAAAAACTGAGATGAGATTGACCACCGTGGGGGGGGGGCTCACCCCCCCTCACCGAGAAGGCACCTGACCCCCCCCCCTCTAAAATTAGGCAAACACCCCCCCTCATCCGAGGTCCCGCTTTCGCTACTGGGCTGTACCCCCCCCCCCCGCACTTTCGCTACTGAGATTGATAGAATGCGCTGGAGCTTCTTTGAGGAGGAATTGTTGAATTCCGGACGCAGTTCACACGCAAAAATTAAGCGACGTCGTCATCGTCAATAAAAAATGCATTTTGAGCTTGACGTCGTCGACGATGACGACGTCGCTTAATTTTTGCGTGTGAACTGCGTCCGCAATTAAAAAAATGCGTTCGGTTGGCACCAGTACCGTGGGCGGGGGGGGGTGGGGGGTACACCCCCCCAGAGCACCAGAGACCGTCGGGTGGGGGGTGGGGGGGGGGCACCGTGCCACCCCCCCCTAAAACCGGGCACCCCCCCCCATCGGACCCCCCCCTCGAAAATTTGGCCGACACCCCCCCCCCACACCCCCCATGAAATTTTGTCTGGCGGAGACCCCCCCCCCCAAAATTTTCTGCACACCCTAAATTTTTTTCGAAAATCATGATTTTTTGTCTATAAAGTCTATAATATAAGCTGAATATATGATAACTTGACCATCTTCATTGTAATTTCAAAGATTTTGCAGCTAAATTTAGCGTTTTTCCTTTAAAATTTAAGCGAAAAAATTTCATGGGGGGGGGGGGGGGGGGGGGTGGACCCCCCCCACAGAAAATTTTGAAAAAATGCACCCCCCCATGGGGGGACCCCCTGGGGGGGGGGGTCCCACGTTACCATAGGTTGGACCCCCCCCCCCTCACTTTTTGGTCGGCACCCCCCCCCCACGGCACCATACCCCCCCCCTTCGAAAATGATTTGTATACATTCTTAAAAGTGATTTTTTTGATTTTTGATCTGAGGTTGCTTGTAATGAGTCGTTGTAGGTTCCTAATCCTAATCCTAATCCTAATCCTAAGCCAAGCCTTTTTGATAAGATGAAAATGATCAATTTAGTTTTTGCATTTTTTTCTTTCCTGTGTTATGGAGGAGGAGCACCGGAACTGCAGATGCAGCTGTTTTAATAATGATGCATTACGTTCGAGAATTTGTTTGGGCCCACGGTACTGGTTGGCACGTTTTATGATATTACGCTCCAGTTAACTAACGCTCCAACATGGGATGTTCTCGGACATTGCTAAAACGGACCTAAATCTAAAAGCCAAACCTAAGCCTAATCTTAAGCGAAACCTGTTCCTAATCTAATCCTAACCTAAGCCAAGCCTTTTTTAAGAAAGCAGGAATGAAAATAACTGCGTTTTGAACGAGTTTTTTGTTGAGGGCGGTGCGTGTGCACGCGCGCCAGTGGATCATGAGCAATGAGCAATGCGGATGCTCATTGTTGCTCATTGGGCAGGTTCGTATCATAATGAAGCTGTTGAATAAAAAAATCTGAATTTCGCAGTTCTCCACTCCAACCCTTTGAGTTTACTTTAGCATGAAAAGGGTGCTGGAAATTCACACTCAATCAAAAGAAACACGTTTCAATACAATCCAGATCAACAAAAAAGAAGGGTGCGGAGTGTGAGCAGCCTCCCCTCGGCCGACCAATCAACTGATTCCACATTTTATTGAGTTCGACTGTATGTGTACTGCCAAGGCAAATTTTCGAGGGGGTGTCATCGTTTCGTTACGCGGCGGGGTGTCTAATTTTTTCAGTGTGGTTTAAGGTTTGAAATTTCCTTAAACTTTTTTTAACAAAAACCTTTTTTGAATCGGGATTTTTTATTAATTAAAAAAAACGATTTTTGTCCATCAAAATTGTACTTTCATCTGAAAATGCATTCAAGACACTTTCCACACAGTACCGAAGGCGAAAGCAAATTTTCGAGGGGGGGGGTGTCGTCACGTAAGGGTGTCAATTATGGCACAGTGACACCGCCAGGCGTGGGTAGGGTTAGGGGAAAAAAATTCGGATTTTTTTTAATTAAAAAAAAAATTTTTTTACAAGTTAGGTTCGTTCGAAGCGTCTCGTCGAGCTGAGTTCATCTAGACTATTTTCAGAACGATCCGGGAAACTATAAGAGCGAAAATCGTGTTTTATTGAAATTATGTCCATTTCATAGAGGGAAAGTTGCATTTTCAGCAGTAAAACGGGGCAATTTTTCACGTGTACTTGAATATTGAACCGTTCTTAGTGGTTCCTCTTTAGAAAATTACCAAAATTTGACTGTGTTCAAAAATTCCTGTTTGCTGTAGCTAAGTCGGCAACCCCTGTCGACCCGGTCGCCCCCCCCCCAAGACACTTACTTTCAGGTTCAACCAGCTATGCTATCTGCGACATGGCGAGAGCCCACTCTTCAAATCATCGTATCGAAAACACGTACCATGATTTCGCGATCACGTTGCGGGCAACTGACAGACGCAAGTTTAACACGTTAGTTTAGCTCAGCACGCAAGTTTTAACATGTGGCCATGTTATCGGGTATCTGAAAAACGGTCGTGTGATGTGGTATTAACCAACATCTCCGCTCAAATTGTTTAACAATATATCGCACAACTCCATTGTAGACCTATAACATACGCCAATCAACAAGATATCATGTTCATCTCATGGCCTACCGACTGAAAAACATGTTCTAAGTTGCAAGAAAACGATTTCTGAAACGATATTTCAATTCAGTTAAGTCATTTCAACGCTAAAAATTGACTCTAGAAGTCATCCAAATCGAAAAACATGGAGTACGTCGGTCAAAATGACCAAATAATAACATTTACCTAAGCACACAAAGAAGTTGGGAAGAAAATTTGGTTTGAACTTTCAAAAAATTATGCCATAAATCGAATTTTCAGAGCAAAGTAGAAGAAAAAGTTTTCAAATTTTTTTTTATAAGTTTGAAAAAAAAATCCAAATTTAAAAAAAAAAAACAAAAAAAAATAAAAATAAAAATTTTTCAAAGCCCCTAACCCTAGGCGTGAGCCATGGGGGTGCACTATTGTAGAAAAATTTCTGGGGGGTGCACACCCCCCACCCCACCCATGATATTTTTGCGTTTAAATTTTGAAGGAAAAACGCTAAATTTTGCTGCAAAATTTTTGAAATTACAATGAAGAATGTCAAGTTATCATATATTCAGCTTATATCATGGACTTCAGAGACAAAAAATTATGATTTTTGAGCAAAATTTCATGATTTTTGGATGGTCCGAGAAAATTTTTGGGGTGTCACTGTAACTTAGGTCCATGTGAGGGGGGTGGGTGGGGGTAACAGGTCACATGGCCTAGGCCAAGTGTCGCAAGGGTCGCGACGACAGCAGTCCCAGATCTGTCTGTGTACCGGGCTGCTCAATTTGCATTCATAATAATACTTCAAATATCTTAAGAGAAAAGAAATAGAATGAGAAGTGTTTCTAATATAACCAGCCGGTGTTTTGTATTTCACAAAGCTGGTGCTAAAAGCTGCATGGTTATTCTTTCTGCAAAATTGTTTTTATCATGAGTGATTGCTTGGACTATCTCCAACGCGCTAATAAATATCCATGGATGCAATTGTGCTTTTCTGATCTAACTAGTCCGCTTGACGGTAGCATTTTATTGGACTGTCGCCAACGCGCCAAAACACACAACCCGCCAAAAAGACGCCATGTACGTCATAAGAACACCAGACACAACGTGCGAGTTGTGACGACAATGGAAATTCCATCATGTTGTGCTTCATTCTTTTATTTGTCTTCTGTTGATCAACTGATTTCGCTCTGCACATCTCATCTCATCGCATCTTCCACTCAACCGTCATCATAATCCACGGGGGGGGGTACAATTCCGGCCCGCTAATTCCGGCCTGAAGAATTCCGGCCCGCTCATTCCGGCCCGAAGAATTCCGGCCCGAAGAATTCCGGCCCGGAGAATTCCGGCCCGGAGAATTTTCCCCAGCACGAACAATATTAAACCACACGAAGTGATTTTGGTAATGAAATAATAAAATAAAAATATCGATGTTCACATGTTACAGTGTATTTTCAATGATGTTCGTCCTGTTTGCTTTTTTGGAAAATGAAGCTTTTGGAAAAAAGAAACTACAACTAAATTTTTAAATTTTTTTATCATGAACAGGATTTGTGACCCTTTGACGCTGCCAAGTTCGTGATGTCTGTGCATTCTATTCTTCACAAAAGTCTCCGGTTGGCACAACCGTCTCGCCAGCCGCCAGCATCCCGACCTAGCAACGTTCATCACACGACTGCAAGAGTTCAAAAACGCCGTTGAGCCAGCGATCGCCCGCATCTTAGCTGGCAACTACTTCAAGCTCAAACTGCGCCGTCTGGTCGACGTCGACACTGAGCAAAATCAGAACCGCGACGATCGGCTTCTATCACTGGGGCAACCAACCAACCAGCTGGCATGCCTTTTCAGGGCCACCCACATTGCCATGAAATATTTCACGTCCATGTGTTAATCATGTGTTTGCCTTTTGGCGCATTGGCGTTGGTCCAAAAATAGCAGTCCCACTGCCAATCATGCATAAATTTAGTGGCAGTCGGAAAACGTCAAGCCACAAATTGCCAGTGCCGCTTCCTTTAAAAATATCAGTAAAAAGAACCAATTTCATATTACTATACAATAAGTACAAATATTGCACTAAGTCTAAACTCATGGGCTATTATGCACACCCTGTACATCGCTAGGCCAAAACATTTTAAGCTGCTTCTTACGGTGATACGCTGATGACCTCGGTACACCTGTACCGAAGGATGGCTTTTGCCATGGGTGGCCGTAAGAAGATTCAAAACCTGTACGTAACTTAATCACCCGAAACAGGTTAGGTAAGTAAGCTTGAGTTTAGAAATATAGTTGGGTGGGCTCCCATTTTGCAATATAGTTAATAAGAGCGTGGGAATATACACTATCAGACATCTGGGACTACTGTCGCCCAATCGTGGGTGGGGTGTCAAGCAAATTTCGAGGAAGGGTGTGGATGGTCCAGTGTCAGGTTTTAGGGGGTGGGTGTCGCGTGACCCCCCACCCCCCCCCCACGCGGAGGTCTCGGGTGCTCTGGGGAAGTGTACCCCCCCCACATCTTCAGTACTGTTTCCACAGAAAGTGATCTTATGCTTTTCTGCCTGGACTTTCGCGTGGACTTTGTTTTTTTTATATAATATTTGAAGCACGCCCCCATCGATTCCGGAAATCCGAAGGTACCAAACTCCGGTGGGATTGGGGAATAGACGGCTCACCATCCCGTGGAACCAATACCCTCGCCACGTGAGGGGGACAGCCTCTAAGCTTAAAAGAAACTTTCCACAGATAATAAATTGCGAAATGATGTTTGTCCAGATTTTCTTTTGGGAGATTTTTTGTCAAAGTTTACTGTCAGGTCAAAGATCGACCAGCAGTGTGTAGATACTGAATGCAGGATGTCTAGAACGTCCAAAAAGTTCAATTTGTCCGTTAAGAGAGTTTGCGACAGTCAATCCATCACTTAGCTTTTCGATTTTCCAAGCAAAAACTAATTTAGAATTTCATCCCAGTTCAAAGCGCTACATGTTCCGTGGATTTAGAAAGCACTCGGCAATGAATTCAATTTCAGTCTGCATCTAGGCTTGTTACGCACGCGTGGAATTTTTGAATTTAGAAACCGTGCTACTACACCATGCAGCAGCGTTGATCAGCTTAGAACACAAAACGGTGTGAATCCTATCGACACCAAATCAACTCGACATCTAACCTGCTTTTTCGTCTGGACCTTTTGTGATGTTTTTGGAATTTCAACGATAATAAACCCCACATCACTTAGTCATACTCGTGAAATCGTATCGAAATTGGCGTATGAAATTTTCAACCGTGACGGAATTTGCCTAAAAGTTGTGTTACAAAAAGTATGCCTCCATTTTGCCAATAAAAGCGTTGACTGCAGAAGGAATTCTACCATTTGTGATTGCTGCTTTCAACAACTCACAACGTTGTGTGCACATTGTGAAAGTATTAAAAAAACACCTGCCAAAACGTTTTTCTAAACTACTTTCTCTGTTCTTTGGATTGCCATTTGCATCGTAAAAAGCACTGTTCACTCAATGAATTTTCTAGTGCAATCTAAGTCATTTTTTGGAACGCCGGTCATGCAATGTTTCTAATACAAATGCTAACATGATTATTAGCCGACGCTGCAGATTAGATCTCCAAATGGTTGAACTCGTGAACACTTATAGTTATAACTTTAACCACACGATGCAGAATGTCGCGGATACTTCCGATAAACGGCAAGAACACAAACGCAAAGTTAAAAAAAGCCGACTCAGGTCAACATTCCGAAAATGTTTCAGAATAAAAAGCACTCATCAATTCAATTCAATTAATCAAGATTGACGACTGAAACAACTTTTCTTTTTCGTCTGTATTAAGAAATATTTATTTGATTAATAAAAACTTCCTATCGCTTCCTGTTTTCCTTTGAGGTGCCCATGAGATGGGAGGGGAGGGGGAGGTTGCTAAAACAATCAACGATTTTAGATTTTTTCGCGTTTTCTATAACAATAACAAATTCATAAAAGGCCAAAAATCACTTTCTTTTTTTGTTAATTCTTGCGTGCACACTGCGCGCACTTGCTGAAGGAAATGTTGTGTTTTGCGCACCAGAAAAAAATATGATCGTTTTTGCATCATGAGCAACAAAAGTAAATATCATTAATGAACGCACGCACTGCATCAACGAGGTCAATGTCACGTCCCAGCAACAAATCACGACAGTTCTCATACTCTCTTTGCGTTTGCAGTGCACTCAGTTTGTCTGGAGAAATCGTAAATGTTACTTCAGGGCTTAGCCGCGTTGCACGTATTGCAAGAGTAAGACTACAACGGTTTACTTGCTGGACCAGTTTTTTTCACTTCTGTTTTAGAAACCCAACTTTTAACTGCCTTTCAGCTTTTATTTTCAAGGCTTTCTTTCATTATTCTTTGTCAAGAAACGTAATTCCGTCATTCTGCGTTGATCGTTGTCATTTTATGCTTCTCCTTTTATCGTTAACGGAAAGTAGTGGAAATATCGCATTTGTTTCATTGGAAATATCAATCACTCCCATCCGTCTGTGAGATTCCAGTGTCTCCAATTAAACTTTTTTCAACAATTAAACAAGCCTGCGTGCTTTGCGCAGTTACCATTTTGAAACGTCATTTTTCTTCTCAAGATGTGCACTCACCATCTGTTTAGCAGTGGACTAGCACCCACCAACGAATTCCCTTATCTAACGTGTTCCATTTCCAACAGATATAATGACACTGTGATCAGTTGAAAGCGTGATCATGAGACATTGCACGAACGCACGCGTGACGCAAGGTCATTCTAGTTTTTTTCACACCTTTTCTCTTTTTAAAACATTTTTTCTGCGCTTCTTTCTTAGTTACCTGCGCATGCCAAACGAACAGTGTTTTCAAACAAAACCTGAGAGTGTACAACAGTTACGAGCACGCAGACAAACTTTATATCCAACAATCATACGGATAGTCAATATTTTGCATTTTTACAGTTCTTATCGACAAAAACAACCGTCGTGCCCGATCTATGTAGGTTATCAGACCCCATTCGTCTGTGCGTTCAATTGACCCACGTTTTGTTGTGGTTACTGAAAAAAGTTATCATGCGTGTCTGCATGCATGCTGCAGTGCAACAGATGCATCATGCTCGATCGAGTCGTGTTTTTTATTGGCGCCGTTTTGTGGGGAACCGTAAATGATTGAAGTGCAAAATAACACAAAAAATGACGTATTCCGTTGTATGAAGTAGTATTATGGCGGTGTGAAGTAAATGCGAAGTTGAACAATTTGTGTACAGGTCAGGTGTACGTGCGTGATTTCAGTATTTTGTTGCGAAAACTCATAATTTAAAGCACAGATCAAAATGACCCAACCCAATTCAGAAATGTCCGATTTGTTTCAGCATGACTATTTTGAATTGCTTATAAACGGATAGTTTTATATTGTTGCTGACTCCGCTGCAAAAGTTGTTGTTCCACCCCGTCCGCGACCGCGGTATTATGGTGTAGCCAAAACCAAAATTCTATTCTGAACTGCTATGTTCAAGAATTTTTCTGATGTTTTCTGTCTTACTTATTTTTTCTATCAAAAGCGCAACGATGATAAAACTGAAAAAAACAGCGCAACAATTAGTTTTGGATCATTTTGAACTTGACCTTGTGTGAGTCTCGTTTTCTCGTCGATTCACTTTTACTCCACTAAGAGGCGTTTCAATTGGACCAGTTTTTTTGTTGATTGTGGACTAGATTGTGCGTGATCTGTGAATGGCAAAGGTGTGAAACACGCATTTTTGCCTGAAGCGAATTAGATGGTCCTCTTAAAAATACATCAGTGAATGTATGTCCCACAATGATTGATTGATTGATTTTCAACTCAAGATTATTTCACGCATCATTGTTGAGAACATGTTGATGAGTGAGCGTAACATTGTTTATTTGTTTGCTTGGTTGTGTTATTGTTTGTTGGTAATCGTGGTAAGACTCACGGTTTTTGTGGTAGACACCATTTTACTGCCCAAACAAAACCAAGAGCACAAATGTTTTGGTTTTTTGGACCCTTGGCAACAATTCTAAAACAAGCACAACAGTGAAAACTTTTGGCGTTTGTTCAAAAACGTCGCTCAATTTTTAACGCCGCTTGGAAATGCGAACTGGTCTGGTATTTATAAATGCTTATCGATGTTCCTACACGCCAGCTGGCGGTTTCAATTAAAAAAGAGGCTTGAAACGCCTCAAACTGACCAAACAGTTGATAAATGACTCTGGTTCACGTTACGCTGTGTTTGACAAATAAACAAAAATCTGAATAAACGTTTTGAGTTTCTTATTGTCAGCATTGATTAGAATGATTTATTCGACATGCCGCGTTCCAAAATGGTCACTACTACATCAACCTCACAATTTGCAACATTTGTGTCATTTTTTTGCGACGGAGCGAAAAATTAAGGAAAAAATTCAAAGAACATTGAAAATGTGTTGTCGCGTTCCAGTATTGCATCTGTCGTTGGGCCCGTTTCTGACCTGCGTGACCCCTTTCAAATGATCATGATATCGAAAACGCATTACACGACAGTGAATGCAATCGGCGTTCTCTGCACTTCTCAGTGTTTAAAGAACGTATTGTGCGTATTTCTGAAAATGTGCATTTTTTGCAAATCCCCTGAACTTGGCGATGCAAAAAAACGCTTCAGCGGCACAGCGAGCGCCCGTCCGGATCAGTGTGAAGTGTTTTTTATTGTGCGCATTATTTGCAAGTTTGCGATTCTCTGCGTTTTCAGCGAACGTGCGCATGCACACAGACATCCTCTCCATAAAAACGAAGGCACTCTGACGCGTGCAAAGACGCACTTGGTGTTGGAGACAAAAATCACTGAAGATGCACTGAACAAAAACCAGAAAGCTGCCGTTCAATACAAACGTTCTGCACCGTCCTTTTTCACTTTCAGAATTCGGTCCACTTTTCAGAAACCACAAAAAACAGTGACTTTTTGAATAGTTGGGTGCTTCCTGACACTGCCATTTTGTCAGCGTTGCTTTGGACTCGCAAGCAACTGAAATGCAACGGATAAAACATCGAAAGTACTATTTTTATACATTTGATCGACGAAAAATGATACAAATAACAATGACGGTGCTGTCGACTGGACTATTCACAGCTTTCAATGCAGATTTATTCAGTTCAATATTTGGTCTGGAACAACTGGTGGTAACTGAACGAGGCTTCGAACAGATCGTCAACGACTACGTCGACCACGAGATGCAGAGGCTCGAGCTGCTCAGAAGGTTGGTTGATAGATGACTGCTTGTGCTCTGTTGCGACTGTCAAGGGCACGCAAATAAAACTGGCTCTTTAATTCGGTTGGAAAAGATTTTATTTCCGGCTTTAAAATCAACCTGAATATGAAACCGTTCTCAGATTAGAAAAGCAAAACTCCGGTTTTCGCCGGTCTCAGCTGATTGGTCAAGAGCACCTGGCTTACGCCAGCACCAATTTTTAACGACGGACGAACTCTTTGATCTGTTCTAATCGTTGTCTTATAAGACCTCCTTCCTTCCGGCACAAAATTCCACTTTTTTCAAATTTTTGATGTTCAAATTTTTTTTCGGGCGCCTTATATGCCAGGCTTTACCGTATTTCATCGACTTTCAGAAGTGCCAAAGACTTTCAACGATTTTTACCAATCGAGACACGACCGCCGGAAGCGTTGGCGAATCAATCAATGCTCACCGACTCGTCAAGAGGCACGTTGTTGACTCAATGTCCACGCTGAACTTAATGCGACAAAACTCAGCTGAAGGTACACACAACTCGGCTATGTGGTTATTTGATAAAACTGTAGTACAGGTAGAAACAGGATTTTTAAAGGCATTATTAAAATAATAATTAAACGTTTGACTGTTACCTGATTTTCTAGAAATATGCTTTTTAGCGGCTTCTAACTGAAACATAAAATCAAGTTTTTGTATATAAAATCAAATAATTATCAGCACGGTAATGCTCATTAAACATGGCATCTTTTTCAGGGCGTGAGGAGCGCGAAATTTGAATATAATAAGAAAAATACCTTCAGAAAGCCAATTGTGTATCAAAATGATCGTGGTTTTTGACATTGATTAATTTGTTGGCACTATTCTATTCGTTCTTTGACCATTAGACGCATGATTGGCAAATATCTTGACATTTTTGAAAAGCCAACTCTAGTCTGCGACTGATGTCGCGTTGATGGAGAACACCAGGAGTGCCTAATTTATTCGGCCACACTGTCGCTGCCGATTGTGTCACTTGCGGATTTCATCGAGTACCTTGCGCGCCACTACGTGATGCCTGGCGAAAGACTTGGATGGCGCCGTGACGGCTCTGTTCCGCCTGCAGGACACGTATCTTCTGTCGGCAGACGAGATTGCCGTCGGGCCATTCCGGCGCCGATCGCAAGCAGCCGTTGGATAGTGAGTTTTTGCTGGACACGATGTCGCAACTGACTCGGAGCAGCCGTGACCACGTCACCTGATGGATATTGGATGATGTCTGTTTTCAATGCACCCTCCGGTTTCGCCTTTCGGCGTTTCTCTCCCATTTTTATCTGTTCCGAAAATCAACCTTTTATCAATCGTTCCAAAAAACATCGTGACCCATTTCGAAACTTGTCAACATTTTTTGTGTGCAATGGTTTTTGGTCAATGTTTTCCAAGTTTGTTCTCGAATTCGCCAATGTTTCAGTCAACGATTGTTTTCTGTTGGGCAATTTGGCATTCCAACGTCAAGACTATTATCACTCGTTGCCGTGGCTGCTGTTGACCGAGAAGATGATGCGATCCTACACTGATCAAAACAGCACAAATGTGCGACAACCGTCCACAGAGAACTCACAGGAACGAGACAACAAGCGGCCGGTGGCACGATTTGCGTTCAATAAAACCGTGCTCTATGACTATTTGACGTACAGCATGTACGCACAGGGCAACATTGAACGCGCCGTCTATTACTCGCGTCAGCTCGTTGCTACTGGTTAATCTCCTTTTCTCTACTTTTAATTTTTGCTGAATGGCATTAATGGTGACCACAATGAGCTTTTCGAAATCAAATCAACTCAGAATCAGCGACAAAAATATCAACATGGGCTGCGACGCCAATCCACACTGTTGCGCTGTGCAAAGTTTTTGAAAATAATTATTATGCCAACAAGAAACCGTAAAAAACGTGAACACAGAAAAATATAAACACAGAGCCAACGTATGTGACAGCGAGTTACTTGCCAATTTACGAGCAGCTGATGGCTGAAAACAACAGCACATGGGACGGACGGCAGGAGACACTGCCGCCCGTGGTCAATCCGCGAATGATACCACCACTGTTTCCAAACTACGAACCGCTGTGCTGCGCGGCGAAAAGTTCCTGGTACATTGGTTTCTTGTTGAATTTGATTTGACGCGTTTCATGCCTGATGGTGATGGTGACTGGACTAGCTTGAAAAATGTAGCTGGAATGATTATTGTGCTTTTAAAAAACAAGACGTTGTGA
>JASANC010005327.1:0-83735 GCA_030248135.1 Theristus sp. LFF4_11
GTTACAGTGTGTGAGTATAGAGGATCATTATCTTCATTCCACTGTGTCCAGTGTCCAACGTGCACTGTGTTGTTGTGTCTCCAGCACAGCCGGGGTCCCGCCTTGTACAGCTTGCCTCTGCGCACGTGTGTTCAGCGGTCAGCCAGTCGGAGAACAAACGTTGAGCCTCGGTTGGCGAGTGCGATGCGTTGTTCGACGAGACACGGTAGTGAAGATGATATCGGCACTACATATACGGTATGTGTCTGACTCTGAACAACCAAACAGGAAACCAAACAAGCGCCAATAATAGAACACAAAACTGCGGTTGGGGCACCTTCGCGCGTCACACGCTCCACTGTGCTCTATTTTTGCGTTTGAGCGCTGCAAAATTAATTGATTTTTCTAGTGTAGTGCAAGTGCGCCATAAAAAATAAACGTATTAGAAGTAACCGATGCAGTTTATGTATTGGATGGTCGCATTGCGAAAATGAGGCTCTGAACACAGTGCAACTTTGGAATTCGGATTAAAAAAACAAACACGCTTCGACCAGCATGAAGACAGACTCTAAAAAATGTGACAGCATAATGGCATGCCATCCGTGCATTGAAAAGGTTGTGGAACAACTTGAGAGTGTCAGTTGTTGCGGCTTGTGCAAGTGACACAAATGTTCACAAGAAGACCATCCAGAAGGAAAAGAAGTGGTGGGAAACAGGACCTGTTCACTGGAAAGTGTGTGTGAGCGTCAATGATTGTCTTCAAGCGGCAGTATTATTCAAGCACTTCGTTTGAACTGAACACTTTCATTAGCATCATTTTATCGTCTTCAGAAACAAGAAACTAACAAATTAAAGGCAGATCTACCCGACTTCATTCGGTTACAGGCGTCACTGAGCATGAAAACCAGTGACAACTTGAGAAAATCTCACATAACCCACAAAGTTTGCGTTGTTTTTTTTACAACAGTCATGCATGTAACACTTGAAAAACTCACGTTCTCAAATCGGAAAAGCAAACACTTTCAAACATACCACACAAATAAATACTCGTTTCGATTTCTAGCAAGAAAAAATGTAAAGCTTCTTAGAAAGCTGGGCAAAAGAAAAAGTTTAGCAGCATGCGGGTACGTACACACACAGACGGACTTGAAAGGATGCGACGCAAAAAGCGTGTTCTAATGCGAAAGCAACTCTGTGGCAGTTGTGCTGCTGCCATCAGAAGATACAAGCACACGTGGCATGTCGATCCTTGCCGTCAGTTTGCGACGAGCATAGTCAATCAATTTTTTTAAAACAAAAGCTATAAGCTGTTAGAATCTTTATCGGACACAGGAACCTGAGTGCAGCAGAGAGTGATACAGCGTGCATTACAAGAGTGACTGTGATATGCGTGCTCAAATGAAAGCAACTCAAATGTGAACGTTTGGCAGTTCTGCATGTTCAAGAGTAAAACACGTGCGTGCACAGATAATTTGAGTTCATGTCCACTTTTATAAAACATTTAAGTTGACAACAACATGCTTTATACAAAACACGTTATTGTGAAACCGTCACTCTTTCCGTTGCTTCGATCATGAAAAAAAACAATTCCGTGAGTTTGCGTTGGGAAATCGGTAGAACGTGTGGAACATGGCATAACATGGGACATCGCGTGGCAATGAGATAGAGACTGTAAGATGAGAATCATGGCAGATTGTTTTTTTTTAGATTTTCCCCGGCGGTCCCGCGATGACCCCGTTGCAAAATCGTTTGCGATTTATTGTCAGTGGCTTGCCTTCACAGCTGAGCCGATGTAACACGATGAAAAACTCAAGCGTTACTTCGAACACGAACCCAATTGATAAACGAGCGAGAAATGCGAAAACATTACGCTGTGTTGCGTGACATAAAATGTGGGAGAAATTATGTTCCCTTTGTTTGCGCAAAGAAAAATTCATAATTTTTTCTTGTTTTCATACAAAACAAGAAACGCGTACATAAAATCTTGCATCTAAGCTCATTAAGAGTCAATTATAAACTTGTTTTTATAAACGCTATACAGGATAAAATGCAGAGTCCAGAAGTTCGTTTTTATGTGAAGTGTACCGTATATAAACTGCAAAAAACGCGCGTAAAAACAGTTAAAACTCCAATAATTGTGGGACGCACGGCAGTCGGCAACACCCCTTTCACAATAATTTTATACAACGAACTTCAGAATTTGTTAAATTTGAACTTCATTTGTATGACGTATTGTTTTTTGCTGCAAAAGTTAAGATGGGCATGCAAACTTGAAAGAACTGGACAAAAACTTCAAAGTTCAACAGCAAAAAATACATGACGCTGTACAAAACGGGTATTAGTTCTATAGCTTTTCGTTGGTTTGGTATCATTATTGCTCGTTCTTTTCAAATGAGCTTTTCCGCGTTTTCCATTTGCAATATCAGTTGAAATGCAGGGGCCAGAGGACGCATCGAAGCTGCAATGAGCGTGTAAGGCAGAACTAAACAATCGAATACTTTTATAATCTTCTATTCTCCATGCGTAAAACTTGAAACTAAAGACTGGAAAACCCAAAAAAAACAAATAAAAAAGACGCTTTCACACAAACTGTGAAACAGCGATTTTCCTGTTTCTATCGAAAACACCGCTGTCAAAAATGTCATCTTTAAATGCGTGCATACAAAGAAAAGCTGATGGGTTACAACTGATACCGGCGGCAATTTGAAATATTGACAAACCCGAAGCATATTTGCTTAAAAATAAAGGATAAATGCCTTTTTGCGTAAAATTATCAAAATTAAAAAAAAGCCCGTGGGCGGTGGGCGTGCTCAGTTGTTTTAGGAATTAAAAAATTGAAAAAAATAAAAATGCCGATTAAAAAAACATTTTTAGCATGCTCTAGTCCAAAACGTCGTTTTGGGCACATTTTTTGGAAAGTTAAACCATTTTTTGGACATTACCTTGAAAACCGTCAGCAGCGGTTCGAAAATAGTAAAAATTCCAATTTTTTTAAATTAAATTTTTGTGGTCTTTAAAAATTAATTTAAAAATTTAAAAATTAAAGGTCTCTGGTGCTCTGGGGGAGGGGGGTGTACCCCCCACCCCCGCCCACGGTACTGCCGTCGGGTGGGGGGGGGTGGGGGGCACCGTGCAACCCCCCCTTTAAAACCGGACACCCCCCCCCATCGGACCCCCCTCGAAAATTTGGCCGACACCCCCCACCAGTACCGAAGGCGAAAGCAAATTTTCGAGGGGGGGGGGTGTCGTCACGTGGGGGGGGGGTGCCGAAAATTTTTCAGTGGGGGGGTGTCAGTCATGGTACAGTGACACCCCCCCAGGCGTGGGCCATGGGGGGTGCACTATTGTAGAAAATTTTCTGGGGGGGTGCACACCCCCCACCCCACCCATGAGATTTTTTCGTTTAAATTTTGAAGGAAAAACGCTAAATTTTGCTGCAAAATCTTTGAAATTACAATGAAGAATGTCAAGTTATCATATATTTAGCTTATATTATGGACTTTAAAGACAAAAAATCATGATTTTTGAGCAAAAATTCATGATTTTTGGGTGGTCCGAGAAAATTTTTGGGGGGTGTCACTGTTACTTGTCCATCTAGGGGGGGGGGGGTGGGGGGTGTCTAGCAAATTTCGAGGGGGGGGTGTGGATTGTCCAGTGGCAGGTTTTTGGGGGTGGGTGTCGCGTGGGACCCCCCCCCCCCCCACCCCCCCCACGCGGTGGTCCCGGGGGCTCTGGGGGGGGGGGGTGTCCCCCCACCCCCCCTCGTCTTCGGCACTGCCCCCCACACCCCCCATGAAATTTTGTCTGGCGTAGACCCCGCCCCAAAATTTTCTGCACACCCAAAATTTTTCTTCGAAAATCATGATTTTTTGTCTATAAAGTCCATAATATAAGCTGAATATATGATAATTTGATTGTAACATCTTAATTGTAATTTCCAAGATTTTGCAGCAAAATTTAGCGTTTTTCCTTCAATATTTAAGCGAAAAAATATCATGGGGGGGGTGGAGAATTTTGACCCCCCCACAGAAAATTTTGAAAAAATGCACCCCCCATGGGACACCCCCCATGGAACCCCCATGGGGGGGGGGGGGTCGGGGACCCCCATGGGGGGTCCCACGTTACCATAGTTTGGACCCTCCCTCACTTTTTGGCAGTACCGTGAACCCAAAACAATTTTCGAAGGGGGGGTATGGTGCCGTGGGGGGGGGGGTGCCGACTGCCGACCAAAAAGTGAGGAGGGGGTCCACCTTTTGCATTTTTTCAAAATTTTCTGTGGGGGGGTCCACCTCCCCACAGTACCGTGGGCCCAAAACAATTTTCGAAGGGGGGTATGGTGCCGTGGGGGGGGGGGGCGCCGACCACAACGTGACGGGGGTCCAACCTATGTTAACGGGGGACCCCCCCCAGGGGGATCCCATGGGGGGGGGGTGCATTTTTTCAAAATTTTCTGTGGGGGGGGGGGTCCACCTAGAGATGTAAGGGTAAAAAAAAAAATTTTTTTTAAATTTTTTTTTTGAAAAAAAAGTAAAAAAATGAGCATTTTTATTTTATTTTTTTATTAAAAATTTTTGAAATTTTTTCTTTAATGTGCCCTGAAAATGCCGTTTTTGGCATAATTTTTCGAAAGTTCAACAAAAATTTTCTTTGACTTTACCTTGTCACTTAGTCTTCAACGCTGCAGGTGGTATTCTGGATTGATTTATCGACTGTTTTCAGCCTTGGTGAGTGATGATCGACTCGCGCATTGAAGTACTTGAGCGTCGCAAAGGCTAGTTCAACAAATTCCTCCGATGTCGCTAAGGTGAGATAGAAGCAGAGAACTCACATTTACGCATCGTTTTTCAGGATCTCGAAAGGTGGAAATTGCACTGTCTGCCACTGCAAGCGTAACTTCGTTGGTTGCTCGTTGCTGTTTCGCCTCGTGTCGTCAGCATGATCACACCGGTTTGTTGTGGAACTTGTTTCCATGTTATTTGAGGTGAATTGAGAGGCAAAACACGAGACGTGATGTCGTCGGTGGGAAAATGGGGTCGCCGAAACCAAGTCTGAAATTTTCACCCTCCTCCCATATGAGTGGGGGTCATATGGTAAGTCGGTGGCTCCTCAGATAGTGATATTCGGACTCCCTGAAAAATTCTGAACAACTTTCATTTAAAAAAAAAATTAAAAAAAAAATTTTTTTTAAAGAAAAAAAAATAGAAAAATTTTTTTTCTTGACATCTCTAGGTCCACCCCCCCACCCCCCATGATAATTTTTCGCTTAAATTTTGAAGGAAAAACGCTAAATTTTGCTGCAAAATCGTTGAAATTACAATGAAGATGGTCAAGTTATCATATATTCAGCTTATATTATGGACTTTATAGACAAAAAATCATGATTTTCGAAAAAAATTTTAGGGTGTACGGAAAATTTTGGGGGGGGGTCTCCGCCAGACAAAATTTCATGGGGGGTGTGGGGGGGGGGGGGGGGGTGTCGGCCAAATTTTCGAGGGGGGTGCCCGGTTTTAGGGGGGGGGGGGTGGCACGGTGCCCCCCCCCCCCCCCCACCCGACTGGTGCTCTGGGGGGGGTGTACCCCCCCCCCCCCCCCCCCTCGCCCACGGTACTGCGGGCCCCCCACCGCCCCCCATGATAATTTTTCGCTTAAATTTTGAAGGAAAAACGCTAAATTTTGCTGCAAAATCGTTGAAATTACAATGAAGATGGTCAAGTTATCATATATTCAGCTTATATTATGGACTTTATAGACAAAAAATCATGATTTTCGAAAAAAATTTTGGGGTGTACGGAAAATTTTGGGGGGGGGGTCTCCTCCAGACAAAATTTCATGGGGGGTGTGGTGGGGGGGGTGTCGGCCAAATTGTCGAGGGGGGGGTCCGATGGGGGGGGGTGCCCGGTTTTAGGGGGGGGTGGCACGGTGCCCCCCCCCCACCCCCCCCACCCGACGGGCTCTGGTGCTCTGGGGGGGGGGTGTAGGTCCCCCCCCCCCCCCGCCCCCACCCCCCCCTCGCCCACGGTACTGCGGGCCCCCCACCGCCCCCATGATAATTTTTCGCTCAAATTTTGAAGGAAAAACGCTAAATTTTGCTGCAAAATCGTTGAAATTACAATGAAGATGGTCAAGTTATCATATATTCAGCTTATATTATGGACTTTATAGACAAAAAATCATGATTTTCGAAAAAAATTTTGGGGTGTACGGAAAATTTTGCCTGGCGCTTCTTTTTTAAAACGCACGCGCACGTGGCATCGGCATGCTCATGCTCATGATCCACTAGCGCGCGTGCACACGCTCCGGCCCCAACAAAAACTTGTTCAAAACGCAATTGTTCTGACATCTACCTGCTTGAAAAGGCTTGGCTTAGGTTAGGATTAGGTTAGGAATAGGTTTGGCTCAGGATAAGGCTTTAGGATTAAGATTTGAATCAAGTCCGTTTTAGTAATGTCCTACAACGCGCGTGTTTTACCTGAAGCGGATTTTAGAAAAGAAGGGCAGCCAAAATTTTGGGGGGGGGTCTCCGCCAGACAATTTTTCGTGGGGGGGGTGGGGGGGTGTCGGCCAACTTTTCGAGGGGGGGTCCGATGGGGGGGGGGTGCCCGGTTTTTTGGGGGGGGGGGGTGGCACGGTGCCCCCCCCCACCCCCCCCCCCACCCGACGGTCTCTGGTGCTCTGGGGGGTGTACCCCCCCCCCCTCGCCCACGGTACTGCTTTTTGGTCGGCACCCCCCCCCCACGGCACCAAACCCCCCCCGACGAAAATTTTTTTTGGGCCCACGGTACTGGTCTGAGCTGTTCGTTTGCAACGTTTGCAAGCGTTGCGTTGTCTGGTTGCTGTTTCGTGTACTGCCGTCGCGACACATCATCAGAATTAATCGAATTTCAAGCCGGTATGTGTATTTTCACTTGGGCTGGGGACAATTAGTGACGTTATGTGGGTCAAAACACAAGAGGAGGCATGGTAACGGTCATAGTTGTTCCAGAGCCGAGGGGTTGGGGGGGGGGGGAAAAAAGATGGGGGAAAAAATTTTGAAAGAAAGATAGAGCTGGAAATTTTTTGGGGGGGGGGGGGGGGGGGGGGGGGCCATGTGACTTTGGGGGGGGGGGTGGTCAAAATTTTGAAATTTGATAGATAGATAGCTAAAACGCTAAAAAAGCTATAAAACAGCAAAATAATGCTAAAAATACACTAAAAATCAAGTATAAACGCGTATTTTACCTAAAATTAGCGAAATTTTCAAGAATTACGAGCAAAAATTGTCAATTTTGGTCAAAAATGGACTTATTTCATGTCTTCGAAGACAAAATTGTTCAGATAGATAGCTGGCTGAGAAAATTTTTTGGATAGATAATAGCTGAGCGGAAAAAACTTGTCTGATAGAGATAGATTCGAATTTTTTTTTGGGGGGGGGCCGGCCCCCCCCAGGCCCCCCCCCCTAGAACAACTATGGTAACGGTTTGGAAAAGGGGTAAATGAGGTCACCCAAACAAAATCTGGAAAGTTCCGCTATACGGGAGTCATTCGGGAAGCGATTGCACATCAAATGTGGTTCTTCGAACTCCCTGGTTAATTTAGCTCAACTTTGATTTTTGAAATTAAAAAAGACGATTTTTGTTTTTTTTAACAACCCTAGTGTACAGTGTACACCCTCGCTCCCCTTCGGTACTGGAAGAGGAAGACTGTTTTTTTTAATTTTCAAGAACGTTTCGATGAGCGACAATCAAACGGCGACAGTTGACCGCTTAACGGCAGCATGCGAGTCACTCACTGTGAGCGAACGGGCATGTCAAGCTCAAGCAACGGCCGCGATGAACAAAAAACTTGGCCCAGTCAAAGACGACCTTGAGGCTCGCCACGAAGTTTGGGGCGGGCGAACAAGCCCGGCAAAACGCACAAGCGCGCGAGCTGATCAGGCGTATTACCGGCCGCCACGACGACTTCGACAACAGCAAAATGACGACGACATCGCAGCATACCAAAGTGGGTCTGTGCGTGTATCAAAGGGTGACTCAAGGCGTTCAGATTCCAACAACAGACATTTGGATGGCACTACCAGCAAGGTGGATTGTGGCAATAAATGGGAGACGGCTGCGAGTTCGGTGAGCAGTGCGCTGAAAGAAGTGACGGACATGATTTGGCAGAACACCAGCTACAACCAAGTGCAGCTGAAAACAACGTCGGAGATTGGTGAGTGCACGCTTGTTAACAAGCAAAAACATGATTCTTGTGGTTTCATACGTAAAAACATGTTTCTATGTCGCAAGAAGTGGTCTTTTATGTCGCATATATAACGTCACAGGCGTTTATTTCTGGTTTTTGTTGCAGTCGCCGACATTTTGTCACTGACTGCGAACTTGCAAGGCGATGAGTCTGTCTGGACGTTTTTGGTGCAAGATAATTTGTTAAAATGCTCAATGCTGCGTGGGCAATTGGCCAGCGAAATTGTGGTTGGAACTTGTTTAGCTTTAATTGGTAAGTCATCTTTGTGTTTCCAACCTTGTTCATTCGTTTTATTTAAAAACAAATCTTGTATTTTCAGAATCGTTTGAGTTCCAGCGTGCGTTTTCCGAAGCGTTAGTGACGCATATCAACACAGCTATTTACGAATCGGTATGTTTCGTCACGTAAAATGCTTGAATCCGTAGCATTTTGTTTAAAGAATGGTGACCAGACCAACGACACATTAATTGATGGCACTCAAACAAACCAACGTACAGACATGGTTGTTATTACTTTGATGGGACGAGATTGAAGATTGAAATACAGCAGTTCTGTCAATTTTCAGCCCGATTTCCCATGTGAAAAACGCGCCATGCAGCAAGCGACCAATGTGAGTCAGTTGATGGGCAAACTGCTGGTGGCGGACTGGCCAAGGCACTACGCAACGTGTGACGTCGATCGCAATCAGTGTCTGCATACGATCGTGTCAACGCTGGAACAGTGGCTGATCACCGTTGAGACAAATGTTGGTGCTTTGTGTCGGAGTCTGTTTTGCAACTGCATTTCCATTGTCATGCCCCATGTGCTAGCAGCATACGTGCTTGTCTTCTCCGAGTATCATCATCTCGGTTTTTCCAGTAACTATTCAATGTGTGTGTGTTTTCACAAATAGATGTGGTTTGCCCATGTGCAAACGTTGAGCAGCCAAAACCATTCAAAACAGAACGACGCCGCTGTTGTTCATTGCAGGTCAGCAGCGCAAGCACGTGCGAGTTTGTGGACGGTCTGTGTCAGTGCGTGCTGTCGCTCGTGAACGCCGCCGGTCGCGAGCTGTGGCTTCGTTGGCCTGAGCTGGTTGACCGAATATGGGCCGCCGTTCAGTCGGCACTTTGCGCTGATGCGTCGTTGATCACCAGGTGCATTGCGCTGTTGCGTGTAACCGAGTTTTTTTTTAAATATTTGATCTGCATCACGCAGAGCACCTGTTTTTTCTTCCGACAGTCATAAATTCCATGCCAATCGAAACTTGAAACAATGGATTTGCAAACACGATCAAACGGAGAAGAGGCTGCAGATGCACGTGCAGGGCCTGTACGTGAATGAATCAACAGGCACTGCGTTGCTAGATTGATGGCTGCAGTCAAGATGCGCGAATGAAACGAATGCATGCCCCATGCGCCATTGCCGTATGTACACGCTCACTTTCAGCAAAACGAAACGCCGACTCCTGCATTTGTTCGTGCAACTAAGTGAATGGCCGAAAGTTGGCCAACAGCAGAAACATCGACAACAATGTGAACGCTGCGACGCGGCCGTGCAGACGGTTGAAACTGCACATCACTCGGCTGCAAGCGCAAGCCGGTTGCATGATGTCAGTGAGCGCACACACATTTTGAAAACATATTTGTTTTGTCACGGTTATTCATTTTTGAACAGACTGCGGCAACAGAATCTCAATCAGACCACCCTGAACTGTCGCAGCCGCAAGCCACCTCAAGCGGTACCTTGTCAGCTGCTGAAATCGGTCGTTTGAAGGCGGATCAGAACGTTCTGAGCGATTTCAAGCGCGAGAAACTGGAACGCGAGGCGCAACGAAACTGGGATTTGTTCTATAAACGAAATCAGACAAACTTTTTCAAGGATCGACATTGGACTCGCCGCGAATTTGAAGATATGTGTCCCGATATTGAATTCCAGGTTGGTTTATTTGCTTCAAACGTTTTTTCTATCGAGTTTTTACCGGCAAAAGTATGATCAGTGATGCAACACGTTGATTGATTATATCAGTGCAGGTAGTCATCTCAGTGTATCGACTGTGTTGCTATTTGTTTCATTTTCAGCAAGCTCACGTGTTGCTGGAAGCCGGTTGTGGCGTTGGCAACTTTTTGTTTCCATTCTTGGACGATTTTCCAACATGGACAGTTCACGCTTGTGATTTTTCACCTCGTGCCGTTGAATTTGTTCGGGTATTGGCGTTGTGTCATTTTGTTTTCTTCGATTTTGTATCTGTTTTCGTATGCAGCATGCTAATTTGACCACTTCATTTTGGAATGTCCAAATCACCATGCAAACCGTCTCAAATTTGTTGATTGTGAATCGCAGCAGCAAGCATCATTTTGTCATTAGTTCCGCCTTTTCAGTCGCACCATTCCTTCGACGAGACGCGCTGCAATTTGTTCGAATGCGATCTCACACTGGCGGACGGGCAGCGTTCGTTGGCTGAGAACGTGCCTGCCAACTCCGTTGATCTTGCTTCACTCGTGTTCGTTCTGTCCAGCATCACTCCCGACAAAATGACCTTGGTGCTAGAGCACATATTTCGGGTGAGCTTTTTCAAATTAGTCACCAGACTTTCTTGTCCAAATGAACGTTTTGATGTATTTGGCACCGGTCCTTTCAAACACCCAAAGTGATTCAAAACTCAAAAGTCTGCGACATAAAAATTGAAAAACGTTTTTCCCGTTTTTTTTTGTCGAACACAGATTTTGAAACCTGGTGGCTGTGTGATGCTCCGTGACTACGGCTTACACGACCATGCTCAACTTCGTTTTTCGAGCGGCCATAAGATCTCAGATCGGTTTTACGTACGACAGGACGGGACACGCGCGTACTACTTTTCCGAGGGTTCGTTTTGTCAGTGTTTGTTTAGATTTTTTGGGGTGCTGGTGACGTGGAGAGAGGGCAAGAGGAAGTAGGCAGTGCGCAAGTTTGGGGCCAATTCTGCGATGCTGAAAGTAATTTCTTGCGTTGAGTAAGGCAGGGGGTAAAAGTGATAATGATAGTGACCGTGCTTTTAACACGGGGCTCTTGAAGATCTTAAGAGACCGTCCGGAATTAGGAGGAACATTTTGGTAATACTCTGCCCTTAGCCGAAAATCGATTTCGTTCAAATTTGGTATGGAGGTACCCTTAGGTCCAACTAAGAAAAAACCGGCCCGCTTTTGGAATGAGACCCTTGTGGTGTGGCGCTACAGGTCTCCAAAGTAGGGTATTTCGTCAAAAAACGTCATTTTTGGCGTTTTGAAAAAAAGGTCTTTTAATGCAACACAGAAGCGTTATCGAATATTGGTGTTAATATGAAAAATGTAGTATTTTGCAAGGGCTTTCATGTGCTGCATTTAGTTTTTCAAAAAACATGAACTTTTATTTTGGTATAAACAAAAAACCTAAAAAATAAATTTTAAAAGTTTTACTTTTTGGCTTTATTACGTCGGCGCTTAGCCCGACCCAAAAATTCTCTCCGCTATCTTTTTCGCAATAAAAAATTGGTTTAGAAAACGTTTTAACGAGATGCAAACCGTTCACTCTTTTGAGGTTTTTTTTCGTTGCAAGGTTGGTTGAGAATTTTTTTTTGCTAGTATAAGCTTTTATTGCTTTATTAAGTTTATCTAAAAACGTTTTAACCAATGTGATCTGTGCCATATATACGTAGTTTTGAACGCTCTTTCACGTGGTTCACTTTAATTTAAAAAATAGTAAACTATATGTTCGGTGCAAACACAAAATTGCTTCAAACCCCAGAATTTTTGGTGTACCATGAAGAAGTTCATGGTTTCTGCAGTCACAACGTTTTTACTTATCGTAGTTTTCTTTGCACCATCATTTTCATTGTAAAAAACTGGTCTAGAAAACATTTTAGCAAGATGCAAACCGTTCCCATTTTTGTTTTTTTTTCGTTACAATCTTGGTTGACAAATTTTTATTTTTGCTAGTTAAGCTTTTATTGGTTCATAAAGTTCATTTAAAAACGTTTTAACCAATGTGATCTGTTCCATACATACGTAATTTTGAACGCTCTTTCCCGTGGTTAAAATTGTTTTAATAAATTTTAAACTATGTGTTTGGTGCAAACACAAAAATGTGTCAAATCCAAGACCTTTTGGTGTAAATGAAGAAGTTCATGGTTGCTGCAGTCAAAACGTTTTACCTTATCGTTTTTTCTTTACACCATCGTTTTCACGGTAAAAAACTGGTCTAGAAAACATTTTAACAAGATGCAAACCGTTCCGTTTTTTTAGGTTTTTCGTTACAAGGTTGGTTGAGAACTCTTGATTTTTCCTAGCATAAGCTTTTATTGCTTCGTTAAGTCTACTTGAAAACGTTGTAACCAACGTGATCTAAACCATATATACGTAGTTTTGAACGGTATTTCATGTGGTTTAGTTTGTTTTAAAAAATATTAAACTATATGTTTGGTGCAACTACAAATGTGCTAAAAATCCTAGACTGTTGGTGTACCATGCAGAAATACATGAACTCTGCAGTCGCAACGTTTTAACTAAACGTGATTTTCTTTAAATCATCATTTTAACCGTACAAAACTGGTCTAGAAACACTGTTGATAACCAACAAAGAAACACCTGTTGTTTCCATTGCTAATGAGAAAACGCTGCTTCCCTTCTTTTTGGCCATCATAACGAAAAAACACTATAAATTGTGTTTAAATGAGTTTTAAAATGGAATGTGTGCGAAATATATTATTTTGATATACTTTCACACAATTTCACATACACAGTTTTTAAACTTAAATTGTGTGTTTTAGTGCAGCACAAAAATCCTTTGAAGCCCAGGGTGGATGTATTGGATTACCATTTTTTCTTAACAACGCTTCAACTAACCGTTTTTTCTTGCAATTGTGTTTGAATGTTTTCACAAAAACGTGATCCGTACCAAACATGCTGTAATAACTGAACATAACAACTAAATTGCTGTGCAATTTGATAACAGAATTATTATACATTCCGCTAAGATTCACCACACAAAACCATCGTTTGCTGGATATGAAAAGCGGAGGTCCTGCATCGTCCTGCACGCCAACGAGCGGAGGCCGAGGACCTGTATCGTCCTGCACGCCAAGGAGCAGAGGCCGAGGACCTGTATTGTCCTGCACGCCAACGAGCACAGGCCGAGGACCTGTATCGTCCTGCACGCCAACGAGCAGAGGCCGAAGACCTGTATCGTCCTGCACGCGAACGAGACGACGAACAGCAACGGTGGTGACAGCAGGTATGCGATCGTGCTCGTCGAGAGCAAAATGAAAGCGACGCGGCTGAGCGCCAACGTAGAGCCGCGGCCGAAGAACAACAGCGGAGGCAGCGACAGCAGGAGGTGTGGGACCGTGCTCGTCGAGAGCAAAATGAACACGACGCGGCTGAACGCCAACGTAAAGCCGCGGCTGAAGAACAACAGCGGAGGCAGCGGCAGCAGGAGGTGTGGAACCGTGCTCGTCGAGAGCAAAATGAACGCGACACGGCTGAACGTCAACGTCAACTTCAAAATGCAGAAAACAAAAATAAAGCCTCTGGAAGTTCTTCACGATCAAAAGACACCGGTTATGGAAGTGACTAATAATGAATATTTAAGTTTTTCGGAACAACTGTTTTTGCTTAGAGACGTCACAGATGAAATCTTATAAGTTTTTGCACCAAACATATAATTTAAATTTTTAAATAATGTTTATACAACCTCGTGAAAGAATATTCAAAATTTACTATATCTGCTACAGATTTCAATTTTTTAAGGTGCCATTATTTCATTCTATAATTTTTTTGATAATATAGCCAAAAAAGTGAAGTGGCTTTTCTAATTAGCAATGCCAATTGCGGATGCTCCTTTTTTGGCCACAAGCCGTATTTCTAGACTAGTTTAGTACGTTGAAGATGATGGTGCCAAGAACAGAGCCCATAATTGACACGTTGCGACTACAGAGATCATAAACTGATTCATACTCCACCAAACCTGGGATTTGAAGGAATTTCTTGTTTCTACAAAACATATAATTACAATTTTTAAAAATAATCTAGCTACGTGAAAAAACGTTCAAAGATGATTGTAGCTGATACGCAATTATATATTAGAAAACACTATTTGAATACATTTTATTGTGGTTTTTTGGTTATGATGGCCAAAAAGATGGGGGATCAGTTTCTCATTAGCAATGGAAACAGCAGGTGTTTCTTTGTTGGTTATCAACAGTGTTTCTAGACCAGTTTTGTACGGTTAAAATGATGATTTAAAGAAAATCACGGTTAGTTAAAACGTTGCGACTGCAGAGTTCATGTATTTCTTCATGGTACACCAACAGTCTGGGATTTTAAGAAATTTTGTATTCGCACCAAACACATAGTTTAATATTTTTTAAAACAAACTAAACCACATGAAAGACCGTTCAAAACTACGTATGGTTTAGATCACGTTGGTTACAACGTTTTCAAGTAGACTTAACGAAGCAATAAAAGCTTATGCTAGGAAAAATCAAAAGTTCTCAACCAACCTTGTAACGAAAAACCTAAAAAACAAAAGTGTTTGCATCTTGTTAAAATGTTTTCTAGACCAGTTTTTTACGGTGAAAACGATGGTGTAAAGAAAAAACGATAAGGTAAAACGTTTTGACTGCAGAAACCATGAACTTCTTCATTTACACCAAAAGGTCTTGGATTTGACACAATTTTGTGTTTGCACCGAACATATAGTTTAAAATTTATTAAAACAATTTTAACCACGGGAAAGAGCGTTCCAAATTACGTATGTATGGAACAGATCACATTGGTTAAAACGTTTTTAAATGAACTTTATGAACCAATAAAAGCTTAACTAGCAAAAATAAAAATTTCTCAACCAACATTGTAACGAAAAAAAACCAAAAATGGGAACGGTTTGCATCTTGCTAAAATGTTTTCTAGACCAGTTTTTTACAATAAAAATGATGGTGCAAAGAAAAGTACGATAAGTAAAAACGTTGTGACTGCAGAAACCATGAACTTTTTCATGCTACACCAAAAATTCTGGGGTTTGAAGCAATTTTGTGTTTGCACCGAACATATAGTTTAATATTTTTTAAAACAAATTAAACCACGTGAAAGAGCGTTCAAAACTACGTATATATGGCACAGATCACATTGGTTAAAACGTTTTTAGATAAACTTAATAAAGCAATAAAAGCTTATACTAGCAAAAAAATTTTCAACCAACCTTGCAACGAAAAAAAAACCTCAAAAGAGTGAACGGTTTGCATCTCGTTAAAACGTTTTCTAAACCAATTTTTTATTGCGAAAAAGATAGCGGAGAGAATTTTTGGGTCGGGCTAAGCGCCGACGCAATAAAGCCAAAAAGTAAAATTTTTAAAATTTATTTTTTAGGTTTTTTGTTTATACCAAAATAAAAGTTCATGTTTTTTGAAAAACTAAATGCAGCACATGAAAGTCCTTGCAAAATACTACATTTTTCATATTAACACCAATATTTGATAACGCTTCTGTGTTGCATTAAAAGACCTTTTTTTCAAAACGCCAAAAATGACGTTTTTTGACGAAATACCCTACTTTGGAGACCTGTAGCGCCAGACCACAAGGGTCTCATTCCAAAAGCGGGCCGGTTTTTTCTTAGTTGGACCTAAGGGTACCTCCATACCAAATTTGAGCGAAATCGATTTTCGGCTGGGGGCAAAAATGTTCCACCGGTTTGCGGACGGTCTCTTAATACTCAGCCACTGCCACCACGTTTTGACTGCAATTGCAGCTATGATTCCCATTTGTTGTGTCTGTGAATATGACCGGTGATTACAGACGTGCTGAGCGGCCTGTTCGCCAGCGTTGGCTTCCGTGTGTGCACCTGTGCTTATGTACAACGGCGCACCGTTAACAGAAGGGAGAAAATTGATGTTGAAAGAGTGTTCATTCAGGGACGATTTGTGAAACCAAATTTGGATGTGGTCACATGAACGTTTGTTAAAAAACACAATATCTTTATTTTTTTGTATTCTATTGTACAACGGAGTTTATTTGATTGACCTTATTTCAATGTAATAAAAAGCGATCACCTGCTGTAAGACATAAGACAGAAAACTATATAAGAATGACAATCTAAGAAACGGCTTGCTGGAAAGTCATTTGAGCCTTGAGTCGGAGTGGAGGTTGGTTGTGTGTCGAACTAAACGTGGTAAATTGACGTCAAAATAATTCTCAGGTTGCAGAAGCAACCACAACTGCGTTGCTGTTAGTCAATATGTGCCATTCATTAAAACTACAGGCATGCGAGATTGTTTTGTTTTCTGTTGCTTAAAATAGGAATAGGAATAGTGTCATGCATAGCTTTTGACCGTCACACTTTAAAAAAGTTCCCGGTCTCATTTGCTGTCTCTAACGCTGATTGAAAATTGAGTCAATTGTTTAGCTGCGATACGATGCAAAGGTGTAGTGAAGCGAGCGTGAAAACGGCTGTTTATCGTTATGATTTGTTTAGTATTGTGTTATCAGCGCGCTTTTGTCTTTCAGAAAAGAACGGGAATTCAAATTGTATTTTGAGTTTCTTGAAGGATGTGAGAAAAATCGGAAAATCGTTTTGTCTACAATGGCGTATGGTTCCACATCTAAACGCCATTTTCAGGAGAATTGTTGTTTTCTTTGCTCTGTTTATAGCAAATTGATAACATTCCGATGATGGTCAACAAAAATGACATCAGTGAACTCTGATTCTTTCATGTAGTTTTCTAACCAGCTCCACTATCGACGATGCACCCACACGGTGGCTTTGTATTCTGTCTGATGAGAACATGATTCGGATGATTCCAGGATTTGTTGCTTTAATAAGAATAACAAAATGATTTCTTTGCTCGGGATAAGTCACGTGAAAAAACATTCCAATCCCTTTTTGTGCCATAACGCTCTTTGGAACTTCCTGATTATTCTTACACTTTTATATGTGTCATGTGCACCTGAAATTTTTGCAGGATACCTAAAACCTAAATTTATAAGGTAGGTGTTGCAAACCTTAAGAGATTTTAAGAGGTTTTGTGGCCTCATCGGCGAACAACTAAAGTGTTATGAAAACTTGAAAAATTTGTAACTGCATGATTCACCAGTCACGCCATCACACCTCATAAACAGAAAAGCAAGTCGCGTGAAAGGTAATGTGCGCATATGTGATGAAAATTATAATTTGCATTACCATCAAGTTAGAGTATGTCGTGCGTTTAATTAGTCTAGATTTTTTAGATTGAAGTTTCAGCATCGGTCACACAGATTGTGTAGAGCAAGATATGCCGTTGGTGTCTGTTTGTACAAGGTAGACCAAAAAAGGTTTCAACTTCAAAATACTCTCATTGGCTTGTGCTAAGATGTTTCGAGCTGAACATTGGAGCATTATTAGAACATTTTGGGAGGTTTTTATGGCCAAATTTGTAGGGTATATTGCCTCTATCACTCACCACAGCCGAATATCTGGAAAACATGAAAAAAAACGATAAATGCTGTGGGTTATGAGCAATGATAAACATTGAGATTATCGATGAACATTGTTGTTGTGTCAAAAGTTGTTATTTTTGAAATTTACACTGTAAAAATGAACTGAAAAACCTGTAACCAAAAAATTTAGATCAGAAAAACCTCAAAGTGTTCTAACAATGTTCCAAATTTTGAATCATAAGGTACAAGCCAGTGAAGGCATTTTGAAGGAACTTTTTTTGGTTCACCCTGTATATTTCAAAGGTTGTCATTGAATTTTGGATGGTGCCGGTGGTCTTCTTCAAAGTGTTCAATTTTTACATAAAAACCGAATAAGTTCATACAGTTGCCCTGAATTCTGGTAATGAAGGTTTGATTTTTTCAAGTCTACGTGCCTGAAAATAATGTGTGTTGCCTCGCATGTTCACCATTCGTTAATGATTTTGTCGTGGTTCGTAATTGTTCCAATCAATCAGTGTGCGATTGCAATGGGATATGAACTTTAGACAGAGCTGAGCTGACTGAGCTGAAAAGACAAAGACTGACTAATGATTCACATGCATGGCAAATTTTGTTCTGACGACTTGTGAAAAGAGTGATATGGTGTTAGTTCGGTTAGTTCGTCGTTCGCCGCTGTTCATCATTTATTGACGGTGTTCCGATGAACGCTAAGCAGACATCACATGTGGTCTTAGCCGTGTTTAGCTCTCTTCTAAAGTTATATCTTCAGGTTCCATTAACCTTGTTATTTTCTATCCTGTCAACGCTATTTGCTATTCATGTAGTCATAGTCAAGATGTCCTATTCATTATTACAGTTATTATGTCCTCTTTTATCCTTTACATTGTGAAGCTTCGGCCTTAAAAACTTGAAAATATCCTGTGAAATTGCTGCTGCTGAAAGCTTTGATGGTTGTTGACTCACGTGCTCTTTGTGCGTTTAGTCTCTGAAAATCTCGTCGCATTTGTTGTCTTAGCATTTATTACCTTTCATTGACTATGGATCATTGTTTGTGGGTCACGTTCTGTTTTACAGATTTATGCTTGTGCGTGCATACCTAATAAGCAAGTTGCTCTGTGGATTCCTTGATAAGCATTCGTCAGTTAAGGAGCTCAGACAAAAGTCCCATATTATCTTTGTGAGATTTTCTTTTCAAAAATTTTTGCTCTCATTCATTGAGTTGAGGTCGGATAGGCCATTTCGTTGGCGCTCATGAAAATGCGCAGATATCATTGGATCATCACGGTGAGCTGCTGTACCTGACGGAAAATATCACGGCTTTTCATTTGCAACCGTGCAGTCTTCTGTCATGATAATCGACAAGAACCCGACAGAACAAGAGATCTAAACCTCTGAAAAAACAAGCAATTAAATTTTTTCTTTTGAATCCTTAAAAGTTTGTTGATAACGACTGTGACTGCGTTTTGCTTTCTGAGTGGCCTGACAATGTGACACGTTCATTGTATTATGTATGTATGTAGAAATTAGCTAAATTGCAATGATTCATTCCATCAGCTGAATCCAGAACCGTCGTGTCGTATTCAGTCGGTTGAATTCAGTTCAGTCGGATGATTATTTTGGCCGTACGATGGGTTACGACTTCGGCAATCTTGTTTTTGTTTGACTGTAAGTGAATCATGACACCCTGGGAATAATTCACCCAGCAGGCGAGCGGGAGGCGGGTCCCAGTTACTCCCCAAAAAAAATTCGGCATCCCCCACGGGTAGGACAGCCCCAACCTAAAAAAAGACTGTCATCTTCGGTACTGAATATCATACCTAAGTGTTCTAGTTTCTAATCATTAAAAAATGCGTGATTGCTTCTGTTTTTCACCAACGCATTGAGAAACGGCACGCATCAGTTCTCACCTGCTTGCACCGCACATGGTTCTTTTCTCACATGGAGTTATAGATTACCGTGAGTGTTGTGCCTGTGCCAATCCTGGTACACGCACAAGTATTGTGGAGTGGAGCAAAGAGTGCCGATGGTTTTAATCATTGAAGCTTTCAGCCAAGCTCTGCAAGCAATTGGAACATGCCTGCGAAAAGTTCCGCCTCACTAGATAATATTAAACAGGGTGTCCATACAACAAGTTTGCAACTCTGCAAGCCACCATTACCAACCCTTCAAAGTTCAAGAACATTTTGCTGTTAAACTGTGTCCTGGTCAGGCGTCATAATTTTTTAAAGTGGGATAAAACTAACTAGCTAACTTTGCCACGCGAAATTTGTGGTTCTTGAGTTTTTTTTCGCCATTCATTATCATTTTGCAAGTGAAGTTGGTCTGGTAACGAAATCAACTGATCAGCTGCTATGGCGGTTGGCGAACTACACTTTTGAAAATTGGCATCACTAACGTTTATTGTTTTTTAATCGGTGTAGAAATAGAGTGAACGGTTTTGCACGCACCGCACACTAGAATACAATGTAGCTTCGCAGAGTTACCGCAGTCGGCTGTGCAGTACCGAACCGTTGCAACACGTTTATTTACTGTACCAGGTACTAACCGTGCGTTTCAGTTTCAAACTGCCGCTTCAAGCCTGAAACGCTTGCTTACATTGTAACGTGCAAACGCCTCTAGTTCTGCTTGTTCGAAAAAAGAGAATCCTTACTTTGCGACTACCCTCGGCCTCACCCTGTAGTGCGATCATGGGGCAGTACATTACAAAAAACACAAGGTTGTGCCTGTGTTTAATCGCAAAGTGTACCATATGGTGCTGTTGCTGCACGTTTGTACGGTTTAGTCTTATAGCAGAACAAGCTGGCAACATCGACCACCAGTGTTGAGTGGACATCACTGCGTTTCACTCGATTTTTAATGGTTAAATGATAAATAATGAGCTCATATTGATTGAGCATTTGCATTGAGTTTGCACCGCTTTGCTGGCACATCATGTGCATTGAGCAGTTGCATGCCTGAAGTTATCCGCAGCGGTGTACGCTGCTCGCAGCATCCCATTTTGTTGTATAATCACGAAAACTTCCTCGCAAGGTGCAATGTCATTAGGCATTACCCATTTTGCTTTTGTTTCTTGCAAATAAACATGCATTTCAATTTAAAACTTATCCAATAAAAACAAAATTATTCCCAAATGAAGCATTGTGGTTCGAAGTCAGTTTTTATAGCCACACCAAGAAATGCCATCGCTTCAGCGTTTCAATCTGCGTTACTTGAAACACGTAAACGAGGCTTATTCTTTATGATTACTACAATTCACAGTGTACAGTGTACCTCTGTTTCAGTCGCAATCATTTTGTACGGATTTAAAAAAAAGTACCCAGGTTCGCTTTGTGATTAGATATGGTTCCCAAGAGTGTGCGTCAGTAAATAAATATAGAAATAGAAAACACCACGTACATGCATACCTCCGCAATCCGATTTGCAGTTTATTATATCGTTAAGACCGCTGCGCACACGTGCGAACACGAAGCCTCCCGCCCACGTGTTTGCAACCAGTCCAGTTACACAGTTTTTTAATTCAATTTGCTATTTCATGCGGTATCAATTGCTTTTATTTCAAGTTCCAAGTTCAATTATAAGTTAAAATCACTGTAAATGAACAAAAAACTGTAAAAGGAATTTCGAGTGATTTACAAGTAATAAACACAACGCCAGTCGATTGATTCCCCAATGGACCGGAAGCATGCGAAGAAGCTTTTTTAAGCAACAGCATATGCTTTCACGCCCACGTGCTTGCTCTGAGCACAAAGTCTGTTATGCATTGCGAAGTTTTGGTGCTTTTCACACGGAATATGACTTTGAACGTTTTTAGGTGCTTGCTAAAACTAAATTCACGAAAATGCAATACACCAAGATCGAAGACGAAGAATTGACAAACGATTCAACGGAATCTGAAAACATTTACGGCATTTCAAATGTGAACGACGGTGCTGCTCAGTCGCCAATCGTGACTGACATGGCAACCGCCGAATTGCATATTGAGCTGATGCATGACCGATGTATCAGTCGAAACTTGCATGCAGGTTTGCTGAATCTTTCTGTTTTTAATAAGTGATGAAAATTTTCAGTCTATTTTTTCATATATAAAGGCCAACTTTTTGAATGTGCTAATGAGGTATATATCATTCCAGCTGGCCTCGGCACGTTGGACCCAAAGGAGGAGGAGCAAATTTATGGGCATTTGAATCCAAACGCCATTGTGCAGACAACTGGCAAATCAATGTTGATGTCTGTTATTGATGATGCCGGCAATGATGCTAAAAGGGTGCGCGTTTTTGGAGTTCATCACAAATAACTTGGGAAACTGGGCGGGTTGGGTGCACGATGAACAATTGCTCAACAGCCTTGGCGTCAGATGATTCAACATGTCTGATTCTTGTGCTTATTATCTATTTTTAGGTTCTGCGACTGAATGCGTTTGCACACATGAAAAGGAAACCAGTTTCAAACTTTATGTGGCAGTTCAAAACACCCAACGTGACCCGGCCTTATTTAGGGAACTCGGATAAGTTTGTCAGTTTTGAATTCCCGCGTCATACACGAAACTGTTTACCTATCTATGCACGCATTGAGTCTTGGGACCAAAATACAATGAAAATAATATAATAATTTGAAACTTTTTTAGAATCGATTTGTCTGCGTTCTGCTTATTGAGGAGTGCAATGTGAATGAGCAAGACGAATTCCAGCGCACGTCTTTCATGCTGTGCTGCTTGAACGGACTGCACAAGGCGGCCAAACATCATTTCTTGAGGGTATGTGAACTTTTGTAGTCTATTCTAATGTTAGTTGACTGCAGAAACAAAGCTGAACCGCTGATTGGTGCCTTAGAGCGTACCAATAAATGGCTTCTCTTCAGAAAGACTTCGACATACTGCGCCAGGACCAAGACGGCAATGCGGCGTTGCACTACGTTGTGCTCTACGGTCGTCCGTCACTGTTGCGCGCGTTCATAAAGGTTGCAGCTTGTTATTTCGTTGTACGGTGTGACCGATTAAGCGTGGCAGCCTTTGTCAGAGGCAAGAAGCGCGCAAAATTTCAACAAAAGAAAAAAAAGACGCTCAAAAAACAAATTGTGCAGGGTGGTGAAGTTCCACCATCACTTGATCGTGCCGATTGACAAGCGGGACAGTGAAACCACAATCGAATTTGCGCTAGCCAATTAAATGTATTGCGCTGGCAAATAATTTTTTATGCATGATGATGACATTGCAAACAATCAGATAGACGAAATAAATTCTGGGGGTGTCAGTCGGGTTACAGATTTTTTTTGTTAGTTCTACCGTTTTCTGATTGGGTTAACGGTTAAACTCGAACCACTGTTGAGCCGTTAAAACGTCATACTAGGAAGGGACTGTTCGATCTTTTTTTCAGGTTTGAGGTCCCAATTCATTTTCGTTTTATTGCCAGGTGGTTCGCAAGCGTGAACTTCGTCGGCAACGTCAGTATGGAGCGTCAGTCGGCGTGCTGCCGTACGTGGCCATGCAGGACGACGTGTACGCCATGTGCAACGGGGACCGCCTGAACGCGCTGCAGTTGGCCATAAAACTCGGCAGGCCAGACATTCGCAAGATTCTCGCTGACGAACTGCAGAAACGCGTGCGCACGGCGAATCGCAGGAGATTCGGGGGAAAGTTCAAAAATGTTAGTTGTTGCAGAATGGCCTGGGGCTGAACGTGAACAGAATGTTGATTGAAGTTATTGTGTAGCTGCGCCTGATTGGTGGTTGTGCCACAAGGACACTTCTGCCAGCAATGCAACCAACCTGTGTGACGTAGTAACAGCAACACCGCCCATTCATGCACACAGACGTCCGTCCTGCACGTCGCTACTGGCCTGTTGTTATGTTTGATGTCTCTCGGCTATCCCTCAACCCCTTTCAAGCCACCACGAAGAACTAACTGTAGACAATTTTTCTTCAACAAAGTACACATGAAAGTTCAAGCGCGCTATAATAAAGAAAAAGGAAGCAGCAGAGAGCCTGTAGCAGCGTGCCGGGCCGGGCGGGCATACGTCAGCATGACTGCGTCTTGAATTTTTAATGCTCTCAATGTTACAGATTCTAATGTGAGCTTTCTTGTGGCAGTTTACATTTTTTGCCGTTTGTTTGTTTGATTTTCTAAATCTTTCAAGTTCATGTTTTTTTCAGTCGTTTTCATTTGACAACATCAGTAGCGAAAGTAACAGCAGAATGACAGACCACGAAAACGACGACAATGAAAATGAACCTAACATTCGATCCATAGATCGGCTTCACACAAGGCGACCTAGTTCTTTCGATTCAATTTTGAATCGAAAACTCATGAATAACACAGACAAACGCAGTCCGAGTAGCAACCAAGAAAGCAACTCCGTTTTGGCGACATCACACAGCAGTTCACTGCTGCCTTCATTTTTATCCGCCGATAACTTTTCGTTCAATGACGACGAAGATGACGAATCAATGCTGCTGCCGAATCAGTCTAGGGAACTGGTCAATTATAATGATAATAAATCAGCGTCAACCAATCATCAAATTAGAATGGATCAATCAACCAATCAATACCGCAGAAAGCGCCGATTGGCGAGAATGATGCTGGCCAGGCCAACAGAATCGCTGTCAAACGACTGCACACCTTCGCAATCTGCTAGTTTTTGTTCGGATTTTAACCGGAGCAGTGCAGCTAGCGTAAAAATGCAAAGCAAGACGACCAAAAGCTCGTAAGTCATTCTTCTTGCAGTTTTACGAGTTTCGTGAAAAATATGAGCTGCTTGTCCGTGACTGTATTACATTGTATTTGTTGTTTCAGGCGCCCTCGTCCGCTGTCTGTATCAAAAGCACACATCAGCAGCAGCGGCACATTCTCATTCTATAACGACTCAGCTCCACTATCAGCGCCACCGCCCTCAGGCTCGGGCGACAACTTGAGACGAAAATTCACGGACAAGATTTTCTCGTTCTTCACGCGGCGGCCGCTGGGCTCGACGTTGCCGAAATCGCAGTCGTGGAACGTCGCGCTGTCGTTTCAGTGAGTTTAAGAGTAGTTTTTGAAGTTCTCAAACTTAGTCAAAATTGGACCCCCTCGATGTGCTGAGTTCACTACTCGGTGGTGATGAAACTCTTTGATTTCGGGACTGTTCCCACCTTTATTTCGCAAACACCCAAACTTTAGCATGCGTTTTGCGGCAGTCGTGCTGACATGGAACTGTTAGCGACACTATTTTCAGTGAACAACACGCGTATGAGAACAGCGCAGCACATCCACCAAGCGGCCGTCATCCTTGGCACGCAGCGTGTGCTGACGCGGCTGGCAATAAAAACAAGAAACAGACGGCGCAGCGAGCAGACACACTGGAGCTCGGCAGCGCGGTGCACTTTGATGATAAAAACCCAGATTTGCAACAGTCCTCCTACATCACTGGATCCTTGAACGAGACGTGGCCACACCAGGACAGTTTCTCATCTGACTCTGGCATGATGAAAAATATGTTGACTAACGACGATGAAAAACAAACACCCGACGCAACTAGTTACTCCTTTCAAGCGCAAAAGGATCCAAAATCCAAGAGTAATGGCAATACCAAATCTAAAGTCGGTAAAACTGAAAGCTTGCCACCAATTCGAAACGCCGAAACGCTGCGGCTGATGGGAAAACGGCTGAATAAACAAATTGGATAAATATCGGACATTTCTGCAAGTAACTGCACATCATAACTCGTTTTCGTTGTTTCAACGTCTCAAAAAAATGAAAAATGTTATTTGAGTTTTAACGGAAAGTGGATTTTGAAATTTTGAAATACTTTTTTTACAAATTCCAACATATCAGTCGGTTATTCATTGTGCACATGTAAATCAATAACTTTTCAATAAAATATCATCAGCAAAAACGTGACTATATGAAAAGTTTCTCAATGAAAAATAAGAAACAAAAGAAAAAGTAAACAAACGTCCCATAATAGCACAAAAAGTTAAAATAGTTAATACTATAAAAATAAAATAAACAATATTACAAAATCCACACTTCGAATCGGAGCGGATTTCGATTTGTCACGATTGACTAACTACACAATGCAGTCAATGAAGAAGTACTTATGAATATGATCGTCTCTCTGAATGAAAATGAAATAAAATTAGAGCCATGATGTTATGCCTGCCGACATCAGTCTTTATAAAAAAATACACGTGAAGGAGAAGCAATAACAATGAGTGTCTGGTCAACCCAAAAGCTCAAGCATTTGTGCTGGTAAATGCAATGTGATGTAAAGTATCTACAGTCTTTGAATCAATGAAACGTCTCAATCGCTTCGCCAGCCAATCAGCGGCTTACCAAGGCTGACCAGACTATAGCGCGTGCTGCTGTTGTAAAAAAGCGTCCGATTGATTTGTTCAATGGCCGTGCGTTCACATAGCTTTCACTTTCAGCTGCTTGACGCGCGGCTGCTTGCGTTTTGCCTCACGTTTCTGTTCCACTTTCTAAAACAGTGTCAATGAAGAGACAGCGTCCATAGCACGCACAAGACGGTTGGTTGGTGGACAAATAGGTTAGACAAACCCAGTTGTGAGGCCTCATTTCAAAAACCATCAAGTTTTTTTTACCATTATTACCATTCTGCTACGCGATGCGCGCCTAATTACAAATCAGTTTCATGCTTGACGCATGAATTCATAACTATTAAAGAACCCCCTAAACCTTGAGATACGACCGCATTTTGAATTGCCGCATCAAGCATGAAACTAATTTTCAACGTCTGCAAACGCTTCAGTCGCAGCACCACCAGATGATGGTCTACTGAATGAGCAAAACCTCCAAACGGCGTTGTTTCTCAGGGTCTTCCTCCTCCATCAGGCGCTGTTTGCGTTCTCGAATCTTTTCCTCGCGACGCGCTTGTGCCTGCTCCTGACGGTGCGCGTGCGTGGTCTTCAAGAACGATTCCTGCGCCTGTTGACGGTTCTTGTCCGCTTTCGTTTTGCCCTGAAACCGAATGCGAAGTGTGCGCTGAATTTCTGTATTAAAATGACAATTTCAATTTAGTTGTTGGCTGATTCATAGCATTAATACAGGCAATCATAAACTATGTGTGGTTCAAATTCAAAATGTGCTTTTCAACGTCAGCCACATCTGCACAAAACAGCACCTTTCATTTTCAACAACAAGAACTGTCCCACCTCACGAGTGAGACGGAAACGACGCGTCTTTTCGAGACAATGAAACACGAGTTGCAACAGCGGCTTCGTGTATTCCACCGAGTGCTCAGACGCGGACAGTCGGCCGGGGACGTTGAAGCCGAACACGAGCACCGCAGAGGTGTCCGGCAGCTTCGTGGGTGTCTCGCCCCTGAATTATTGACAAAATGTGCAATGAGCCCGTGGTGACACAATTCATCTCACCAGGTTCCCTTCTTTTTGAAACACGCCCTCTCCCCCGCCACTGATTCCGGAAGCCCGAAGGTACCAAACTCCGGTGGGTTTGAGAAACGGACGGCTCACCAGTCACAATCCCGTGGAACCAATACCCTCACCACATGAGGGGGACAGCTCCTGAGCCCCGCTCTGTCCGGGGGGCACCAGTGATTTCAGCCCGATTACGGTAGCCTGCGGTCGCTATACCCCCGAATGACAGTGAATCCGAAAATTTATTTATAATGATGATCGTTTCAGCCCCCCCCCTAAGGACTCACTCCTGCGGTCGCAGTCCGCTGTACTGATCGGAGATGTGAATGTATTCCACACAATCGGTGTATTTGTTGACAAGCGACAACACCTTTGGATCGAGCATCGCCGTCGTCGCCTCCGCGATCTCGCTGTACAACGTGAAGCCGTCAGGGAGACCGAGCTTGTCAGCATTCTTCTTCTCCACAGTAAACAAACTCTGAATCACAGAATAAACGTGATTTCCTAAACGCTCAATCAAGCACTCGTTTTTCAAAAATCATAAATTGCCGAGTTTAGTCTCAGCTCTCAAGAAAACAAAATTTGGTTTTGTTTGACGTCAAACATCAAGTTTGGTTCTGGCAAACAGAACACGTAGAAATAAAAAAACGACCGATCAGCCGACTGCATCGCTAGGATGGCACCGCATCGCTCTCTCCAACCGAAAATATCAGGCAAACATCTGAGCGTTTTTAAACCGAGATGAGAGACTGAGCCCCGAAAAGTGGGACTTCCCACTCGCCCACCAACCAAATCAGTCATTTCGCGCGCCAACCGTCCCACAGTCTTCTTCAGGCCAGCCGCCATCACAAATGTGTCCATCTCATTCGGCTCCAACTCGATACGAATTGCCTGAATGCGAAAATCGATAGCATAATAAATTCAAATCAATGTGTTGGCCTACAGAATCGGCGCAGGCTATTCAGTGCGACAAAAGTGTTCTCAATTGCACCAGAACTAACTACACTGCACAAAAAGCGCAACCAAGCACCCACCACATGATCATACTTCGGGCGAATGAACTGCGAGATAATTGAGACTAGATCCTGTCGTTTTATGAGCTTTATTTGAACAAGCATGCCGAGGCAGCCAGTTCGACCAGAGCACCAAATTGAATAGCTAGCGTCCGTCTCTTTCACCAAGAGCGATTGCTTCGGCTCCACACCCGTGCCATCGTCACCTGCGAAAACAGCTCACTTGGCTTCCTGCAGTTCTATTTTGCTGGGGGGAGGTGTTGAACGATGCAAAATGTAACACAGTAATGAGCTAAATCGCTCAATTTTACAATGCAATTGTTTTAAATGTATTTTGTTTGATACAACAACAAATACAATTGCGTCAGGCATTAAGTATTGCCAAGAATTCCATGGTTTTCAACGACAACCAACGCTACACCACACCACACACCGACAACTGAAAACTGCTCCTCGAGTAATTCCTTATGTGTGTCGAACCAAGCATAAGCCATCGATTGGTTCTTGGTTTTCCCGTAGACGTAGTTGAGCAAATAGACGACTAGACCGCACAACATCAACAGCTCCACTTGGTAATTGGTCCAGTTGTTGCGCAGATGCGCGGGAACCTGCAAAATTTTTAAGACACCTCAAAAAATCCCAAGAAAAATCCAACTTGATAGACAAAAAGCAACTTGAAGCAGGAACACGGTTCCAAGAAGCACGTAGTCTCAAATGCACCGCAACCCAATGATTTGGCTGTGCGCACATCTGCAAACCGCAGCGGCTGTTTGTTGGCGTCCGCCTTGCCACCCTGCGTGTCTTTTGAACCGACTGCTGGCGAATCCCGGTCGAAATTCTCAAACTCTTCATTGTCGTTCAAATGCGAATATTCGTCTTCAATTTCGTCTTCCTGCAAGTTAAAGCACCTTTAAAACACACAGTTCGTCAATAATGCGATGCTCCAATAAGGTTTCCATTGTCTTGATCAGAGAAAAAAATTTCGTCCTTCGTCCACTGACACCAAAGCAAACATAGACTAATGAATGATTGAATAATGTTAATGAATGAATGTGTCAGTCGCATACGCTGACGTGTCTTGATACATACTGTCAGTGCATGGCTGAACAACTGTTCACAAATTTTACGCCCCATCAAAAATGATAAACACAAATGCACCGTTATTTGAGTTCTATACGCGGATACCAGGTTCATGCTTCCGCTTGCATTGCCGATAACTTGTGCAAACTTTGCAAGCTCTTTGCAACACCGCAAACATCAAGCGGCCAACGCAAACGCAACGCACAATGATGCCATCGTCGTCGTCATCGGCCACCTCTTCGTGCCTTGGTGGCACGCCCGCCTCACGATCATCCTTCTCCAGTTCGCTGTCGATTTCATCGAACGAATCCACGTCTTTCTCTGCCACTGAAGGACGAGCAGGAGGTGGCGGCTGGCCCGGCTGGTGCTGACGTTCACGTTGCTCTTGTGCTTTTTGTGCCTGCACATGAAAAAACGCTCGATTTACCGCATTACAGCAGTCATGAAACGTTCGACTCGGCAGGAAACAGTGTTGTGATATCAAGTTTTTGGACATGCGACTCAGGCGTTTGCAAACAAAACAAGGAAACTCGTTTCTATGTTTATATGGCAATTCAAAATAGCCTAAGTGACCAGGACCATTTTGAGGGACTCGAATCACTTCACCAATTTATAATTTCCGTGTCATGAACGAAAGTGCTCACATATCTATGCGCGCACTGAGTTTCGGCACTAAAATAAAAGAACTAATAATGTCTCAAAAGGCAGATTCGGACACCTGCAACATTTCATCATCGTCAGAGTCCTCAAACTCAGCGAACTCATTGTCGACATCGACAGCGCCGTATTTGCTGTTGTGTTGCTGTGCCATGACGCTCATGGACACGCTGCGAACCAACAGACTTGACACCATCACAAACATCCAAAGTGAGTCGACTGAAAAATATGGCGCATATAATCACCATAATCACCGATCGTTCCAGAGATCCAGATCTAGAATCGATTCCATATTCAATGATTTGCCCCTCCACCCACACAAGGGACGGACAAGTAAAACTGAAAAAACCAATGATCCTATCAACGATGGTCAATGTGATTTTAAAAAACCGAAGAAGACGAAACGACTTACGTCCACAAAATGTGCACAGCGCAGCCCGACCGAAACGTCGCGTGCGATGGGCCAACGACAAAGCCATTTGCACTTGGAAAACAGTAAAACACGCAACACTCACAGGGAGACGAGGACGTTCTTATGCTGATGTGGACTATAACCCAAATTCTTCAGCAGCTACTTACCAACCTAGAAACAGTACCGTGGGCCCAAAAAAATTTTCGAAGGGGGGGTATGGTGCCGTGGGGGGGTGCCGACCAGCAGCGAAAGCGGGACCTCGGGTGAGGGGGGGTGTTTGCCTAATTTTAGAGGGGGGGGGTCAGGTGTCTTCTCGGTGAGGGGGGGTGCACGGGCAGCAAATTTTCCTGAGGGGGGGCAGTACCGTGGGCGGGGGGGGGGGTGGGGGGTACACCCCCCCCCCAGAGCACCAGAGACCGTCGGGTGGGGGGGGATGGGGGGGCACCGTGCCACCGACCCTAAAACCGGGCACCCCCCCCAACGGACCCCCCCCTCGAAAATTTGGCCGACACCCCCCCACACCCCCCATGAAATTTTGTCTGGCGGAGACCCCCCCCAAAATTTTCTGCACACCCTAATTTTTTTCGAAAATCATGATTTTTTGTCTATAAAGTCTATAATATAAGCTGAATATATGATAACTTGACCATCTTCATTGTAATTTCAAAGATTTTGCAGCTAAATTTAGCGTTTTTCCTTTAAAATTTAAGCGAAAAAATTTCATGGGGGGGGGGGTGGGGGGGTGGACTAGGGTTAGGGGCTTTGAAAAAAAAAAATTTTTTTTTAATTTTTTTTTCGTTTTTTTTTTTTTTTTAATTTGGATTTTTTTTTAACTTAAAAAAAAAATTTGAAAAATTTTTCTTCTACTTTGCTCTGAAAATTCGATTTATGGCATAATTTTTTGAAAGTTCAAACCAAATTTTCTTCCCAACTTCTTTGTGTGCTTAGGTAAATGTCATTATTTGGTCATTTTGACCGACGTACTCCATGTTTTTCGATTTGGATGACTTCTAGAGTCAATTTTTAGCGTTGAAATGACTTAACTGAATTGAAATATCGTTTCAGAAATCGTTTTCTTGCAACTTAGAACATGTTTTTTCAGTCGGTAGGCCATGAGATGAACATGATATCTTGTTGATTGGCGTATGTTATAGGTCTACAATGGAGTTGTGCGATATATTGTTAAACAATTGGAGCGGAGATGTTGGTTAATACCACATCACACGACCGTTTTTCAGATACCCGATAACATGGCCACATGTTAAAACTTGCGTGCTGAGCTAAACTAACGTGTTAAACTTGCGTCTGTCAGTTGCCCGCAACGTGATCGCGAAATCATGGTACGTGTTTTCGATACGATGATTTGAAGAGTGGGCTCTCGCCATGTGGCAGATAGCATAGCTGGTTGAACCTGAAAGTAAGTGTCTTGGGGGGGGGGGGCGACCGGGTCGACAGGGGTTGCCGACTTAGCTACAGCAAACAGGAATTTTTGAACACAGTCAAATTTTGGTAATTTTCTAAAGAGGAACAACTAAGAACGGTTCAATATTCAAGTACACGTCGAAAAATTGCCCTGTTTTACTGTTGAAAATGCAACTTTCCCTCTATGAAATGGACATAATTTCAATAAAACACGATTTTCGCTCTTGTAGTTTCCCGGATCGTTCTGAAAATAGTCTAGATGAACTCAGCTCGACGAGACGCTTCGAACGAACCTAACTTGTAAAAAAAAAATTTTTTTTTTTAAATTTTTTTTTAATTTAAAAAAAAAATCCGGATTTTTTTTCCCTAACCCTACGCACCCCCCGCACCAGAGACCGTCGGGTGGGGGGTGGGGGGCCGCGTGCCACCCCCCTAAAACCGGGCACCCCCCCCCCATCGGACCCCCCCCCCCTCGAAAATTTGGCCGACACCCCCCACACCCCCCATGAAATTTTGTCTGGCGGAGACCCCCCCCCCCTTCTGCACACCCTATTTTTTTTCGAAAATCATGATTTTTTGTCTATAAAGTCTATAATATAAGCTGAATATATGATAACTTGACCATCTTCATTGTAATTTCAAAGATTTTGCAGCTAAATTTAGCGTTTTTCCTTTAAAATTTAAGCGAAAAAATTTCATGGGGGGGTGGGGGGGGGTGGACCCCCCCCACAGAAAATTTTGAAAAAATGCACCCCCCCCCATACTGAGGGGGGGGGGTGCACTGGCAGAAAAATTTCGTGAGGGGGGTGCACGGGATCGCACGGGTAATACCAAATTTTTACCTTAGAAAAACACAGAAATTCTTGTAAAATACAGAATATTTTGTGCAAACAAGCTGCTTGTTTGGTCAGAAACAACAAAATATATGCAGGGACAGACACAAACGTCAAGAAAAATGCAAAAATTACGGTATTTTTGGAAAAAATTGAGAAGAGATTGACCACCGTGAGGGGGGGTGCGATCCCGTGTTTTCTCGCGGAGGGGGGCGGGGGGAGTCTAGTACCCGTGTCGAGGTAAAGGGGGGGAGGGGGGTACACGGGTATCTGCCCGTCGTGCCCGGGCAGGATTTTCGGCTGAGGGGGGGGGGGGGCGGGGCGGACCCCCCCACCCCCCCCCGCACTTTCGCTACTGGTGCCGACCAAAAAGTGAGGGGGGGTCCAAACTATGGTAACGTGGGACCCCCCATGGGGGGGGGTGCATTTTTTCAAAATTTTCTGTGGGGGAGGAGTCCGTCCACAAACAACCCCCGGCCCCACCCGACCCCACCCCCCCCCATGATATTTTTTCGCAAACAAAGAAAGAAATCGTCATTTTTGTTTTTTTTAAATTTTTTTTTTAATTTCAAAAATCAAAGTTGTGCTAAATCAATCCGGGAGTTCGAAGAACCACAGGTAACCCCTATCTTCATTGCTAAACTTTTGTTACTTTCTTAATTTTTATTTATTTTTCCTGTTCATAAATGCAGGAACGAGATTTGATGATTTTGTACACCATCGATTGGTTGATCGAGCGAGATTGATTGACACAGGTTGGGTGATTATGATTAACGGATATCGTCAATACATAAAGGCAATCCAAACGTTTATTGACACTTCTCAATTAATTTTCACTAGCCTATTGACCCGAGCGTATGTGGCTTAATCAATGCCAAGCCTTTTTGGTGAAGTGGCATTGACTTAGAAAGAAAAAACTGTAACGTTTACTAAATAATAACCCTGAAGAAAATTTACCTTGTGCTGCCGTGAAGTCGTCTTCAATACAGTATTTTTTGATGTATTTAAATAAATAAAAAATGCGAAGTTTATGATTTTGCTATTTTTACCTGTTTACCCTAACCGAAGGCAAACCTTTTTGTAAGTGAAGTAAAATTGAATAAAAAATATAAAAACTAACGTTTTTTTCATTTACCCGTTTTAAAAGGCTAATGCTTTTTTACCCGTTTACCTAAGCCAATCTTTTTTTGTAACGTGAAAATGCGAAATTTATGATTTTGCTATTTTTACCCGTTCACCCTAACCTAAGTCAAGCCTTTTTGTAAGTTAATTAAGATTGAATAAAAAATACAAAAATTAACGTTTTTTCATTAAAAATGCCCGTTTTAAAAAGCTAATGCTTCTTTTAGCCGGTTACCCTAACATAAGCCAAGCCTTTTTTCTAAAGTGAAAATGAATAGAAGAAACAAAAATGTGACGTTTATAATTTCGTTTTGCAGACATTGCTTCTTTTTACCCGTTTACCACAACATGACCCAAACATTTTGCAAAGTCAAAATGAATGGTAAATACCATTTCGACCCAATTAATAAACTAACTTTTTTCAGAGACGGTTTTGTTACATATTTCGCAGTCGCTCGTCAAGTTTTGAGCAGCAACAATTGCCAGTTGCCCATCGAGCGTTACGGTGAAATTATCGCTCATAACCATGGAGTATCAATTTGAAAATGAAACATGGAGTATCAATTTCAATGAAATTTACTTGTTATTAATCCAAAGTGCAACTTGCAATGCCGATGTCGGTGCGTTTTGCAACCCGATTTTTTGCAAAAACAAAAAAGTTCAAACTTTTTTCAATGACGGTTTTGTTACATCTTTCCCAGTCGATCATCAAGTTTTGATCAGCCACGCTTCCATTTGCCTATGCTGCGCTGAACTGTCTCTGTTGTCCAAAGAGTATCATGATGACTCCAGCTATGAAGAGCGACGTTTTTGAGAAAACAATCTCAACTGGCATTAATAAAAAAATAGGTTAAGGAAATTGAGATGGAGTTTTTTTAAGTAGCAAAAATGGGCGCCAATTCAAATTGCAAAAAAGTGCCACGCACAGACAGACACTTTGTAAATTTAATAATGTAGATGGTTACACTGGTTTGCATCGCAACAATTTTGGTTGTTCATTGTCACTGACAGGCTAACTGATTGTCATCATCAATTCGCCAGCAAGTTGTAAAAACCATAACATCACAATACTCGATTCCTGTGCAAACTGTTTCGAGAAACCACAAAGACATCACACAACACTCAATAAACGTCGAAATGTGGGGCTGTACGTGTACCTTAGAAAGTTTTTTAAACATACAGTCCATCTGAATAATATACACAACTAGCTGATTGGTTGCTTGCACACACATGCAGTTGACGCATGCGTACTGTGCAGGCTGATGTTCCTGCACAGAGTTGTATATATTATCCAGATGGACTGTAAATGTATCTTCGCAGTAAACATCACCGCGACAACGGTGTAAAATTTATTTTCAACCTTCAAGTTTCTTTTAGGTTACGGTTACGGCTACCCGTACTACGGATATGGTTACGGTATCGGTTACGGTGGAATGTACGGTGGAATGGGAATGCATCGTATGGGCTACGGCATGTATCCGGGAATGTATGGCATGTACGGTGGAATGGGACGCATGGGCATGATGGGCATGGGCATGGGCATGCCGATGTTCTCGCGTGGCATGTTTGGCATGTCCTGGTCGTGGTCGTGGTAAACATTAACAAACAAATACGTCAACTGATTATAGTGACAATGTGACTGAATTTGTGTTCTCGAATATGGCGATTAAATTTTATCTCAAGCGAAACTACAATCACAGTGCTTGGAACTTGGATGGAAAGAAAAAACAATAAAAACCGTTCGACCAGACTTAGTTCGAAATCGCTGTGCAACGAATCCAAAAACACTTATTGGGTTATTGTCATTGTCAACTTCGCCGTTTATGAAAAAACTCAAGTTAACAATGCTGACATGAAAAATTTGTGTTGACAGGATTGCAGTTCAAAACTAGAAGTTTAAAAGAGTTATCGTTTTTTCAAACTACGAACAAATGAACAAAATGTTTTATCATGGAAATTTTGAATCAACCAGATTTTAAAATTTTAAAAGAAACAGGTTAGGCTGAGGATCAGGCTTACGTTTGGTTTTTAGGTTCAAATCTGTTTAAGCAACGTCTAACAACATCCAATTTGGAGGTTTAGCTATTAAAATAGTTGGAGCGTGGTTTATGGCAAACGAGTACCTTTGACAAAAAAGATCTTGACTGAATATGCGAAACAGACCATTGAAACCGATCGGCTCTGCATTGCGTCATGTGATCTTTTTGTCAAAAACACTGATTTGCCATAAAACGGGTCAGATGTCTAAATCACATTTACTCTCTCTTTTTCACTCACTCACCAACGCTTGCCACTGGTCTGAAATTCAGTTTCCCTTTTTTCCTTTTATTAGTTTCGGGTCGTATCCATTACATATTTTAATCATCATCACCACCATGACGAGTAGTCAACAGTGCAAATCCAGCAGTGAGAAAGATGACACGAATCACAATGGCATGTCCGAACAATCGAGGTCGGTCGTGCTCCACTGGACGCGCGGTGGCCGCCGTCTCGGCTTGAATATCTACGAACCATATCGACAGAGCGTTATCATCAATAAAATTGTACCTGGAAGTGCCGCTGAAATAGCCGGTTAGTCGAAAACGTTGTTCTTGTTTGGCTAAAAATTAAAAAAAAACTCCCAACTGTTTTCGGGTTTACTCCTTCAGGACTGAAAGAGAATGATCGCGTCACTCATGTCAACGGTATGTCTCCGCATGACAAGCAACACTGCCGGGACATGATAGTTGCCGAATTACAAGCAAAAGGTCACGTGATTTTGCTAAACTTTAATGGGCTGATGTTGATGTACACTGGCAGCCATAATTAATGCGCATTTTGAGTGCCATCGAGTTCCGTCGAGCTCGATGGTGTTCGCAGTCTTGGTTCAAACAAAGTGTAGTGGTGCACACATGCATAAAATTGCGAGAGCCGTGGAGCTCCACAACTCTCGTTAGAAAGAAACGAAAAAATGTGCGCGTGCACTTGGTTCAGCCTATCAAATACACAGGGCTGCTGTGGAGCTCGATGGAGCTCCATCGATCTGAAACGAATTGCAGGTCGCTGCGAGCTAACGATCAGACGAGGTCGGGAATCTTTAATGGCGCCAGTCTCCGAGCGTCGACGTTCAAACAGACGTAGATCGTCGTCGCGCAAAGCACGAGACAGCAAACGACAACGCCACCATCGGCACGCATTCTCTCCAATTCCAATGCCTGACGACGTTAAACCGATTGCCATGGCCGAACGCGACAGACTGAAAGCAGAGGCAGAAGCACTACGCATATATGATGCTAACAGTTTGCTTTGCGGCTTCTTTACTCCTTTAAAAACTTACTTATGCCCGTCTTTTTTAAATTTGGGGCAAAAATCAACGTGAACGGAAAGCGTTGCAACGTTATTCAGAATATGCGCCTCTATTCCATTATTATTGATACTTTAGGGCAACCGTTGTCTACGCGGGGCATCTTGCGCGGCCCATTAAATGCGATGGACGATGAAAAGTACCTTTTTCCCAGTTTCTTAGAAATTCATGTAAAATATCAATTTCAAAATGCTTATAGATCGGCGGATCCGGATGAAGATGACGACGAATCAGGTGAGCACAGCGTGTCAGTCGTCGAGTCAGTGATGTCCGTGAGATGGACTCCCTCGGTTGGTGTCGCTTCATAACATGCCATTCCAAATGGGGGTTACAACACAAATCAAGTACATTGTGTACTCGACTTTGGGTCTCGACAAGATTTTCTCTGGTGAAGGCTTGCGAAATCAGAACTTTGTCCTTTGCAAAACTTCGCACAGATACACTCGCAAAAAACCGGCAGTATCACAGTGCGTTAGTGTGTCAAAATATAATTGCAAGAATTGAATTTCAATGACATTTCATGAAGGGCTTCATATTTTTTGTAAATAGCTGCATTTCTTAGTGGACTATCGTTGACAGCAAATTGTGTTCCGTTGACAATAAATTGTCATTGTAAATTGTCAACGGTTGACAAGTGAAGAGATGTATAGTTTCTGTTAGGAGCTTGACTTTGCTGTACAATCTGTATGTCACCTGATTTACAGTACTTTTTATAATTGGGGCCATAAAAACGCAATAATTCAGACTATCCACCACATTCAAAGTGATGTGTCTGATCCTGGTCGTCTGCGCCGTTATCGCAAACGGAGCAACAACCCTCATGTTCGTTTTGCCAAAGAAGGCGAAGACCCGCAGGATGAGGACGCGTAAAACATGAAATGTGATTATGACAACACCAAAATGCTGTGCCTTTCTGATCTGTTCACCAAAATAATAATGCAAAAACCGTGATTTATTCATGATTGTTATTTTTTAATGCCCGTCATGTTTACTTGTCAGGGTTCTCAGTTCTCACTGAAATCATCGGGCATCTCGCAATATGCATTTTAAAGTTCAAAGTTCAACAGACAGACAGGCAATATGCCTTTGCACGCACATACAGATGGAGAAAATGCGTGGGATTTTGCTCGAAATTCTTGAAATTTCGTTAATTTTAGGTAAAATACGTGTTTATACTTAATTTTTAGTGTATTTTAAGCATTATATAGCTGTTTTTATCGCTTTTCAGTGTTTTAGCTATCTATCTATCCAACTTCCAAAATTTTGACCGCCCCCCCCCAAAGTCACATGGCCCCCCCGCGGCCCCCCCCCCCCAAAATTTTTCAGCTATGATTTGTATACACACTTAAAAGTGATTTTTTTGATTTCTGATGATAAGTGGTTGCTTGCAATGAGTCGTTGTAGGTTCCTAATTCTAATCCTAATCCTAATCCTAAGCCAAGCCTTTTTTATAAGGTGAAAATGGTCAATTTAGTTTTTGCATTTTTTTCTTTCCTGTGTTAAAGGGCAGGGGCCACCGCTACTGCACATGCACCTGTTTTAATAATGATGCATTACGTTCAGCGATCTATCTATCTGGAAAATTTGCTCCAGCTATCTATATCGGCCCCCCCAGGCCCCAACCCCTCGGCTCTGGAACAACTATGATGCCCCCCCCCGCTGCCCCCACCAAAATTTTCCAGCTATCTATCTATCTGGAAAATTTGCTCCAGCTATCTATATCGGCCCCCCCCCCCCACCAGTACCGTGGGCGAGGGGGGGGTGGGGGGGGTACACCCCCCAGAGCACCAGAGACCGTCGGGTGGGGGGGGGGTGGGGGGGGGCATAGGGTTGTTAAAAAAAACAAAAATCGTCATTTTTGTTTTTTTTTAATTTTTTTTTTAAATTTCAAAAATCAAAGTTGTGCTAAATCAATCAGGGAGTCCGAAGAACCACATATGATATGCAAGCGCCTCCCGAATGACTCCCGTATGGCGGAACTTTGCAGATTTTGTTTTGGTGACCTCAATTACCAATTTTCCAAACCGTCACCATGCCTCTTCTTGTGTTTTGACCTCCAAAACGTCACTAATTGTCCCCAGCTAAGCTAATGCTAAAGTGAAGACAAACATACCGCCTTGAAATTCGATCAATTCTTCTGATGGTGTCGCGACGACACGACACGAAGCAGCAACCAGACAACGTAGCGCTTGCAAACGGAGCAGCGAGCACAATCGGACGCTCTGCGAGGCGAATCGTCACCTTATCTGCATCGGAAATGGTAGGCTAAGCTTTGGGACGCTCAAAAACTTCATCGCAGATGTTGTCGAAGCCTAAAATCAGTCGGTAAAACGGCCCAAAATCGACTGCTAAAGGTTTTACGAGGTATAATCAAAAAAAATTTTTGTTGAACTTTCGAAAAATTGTGCCAAAATTGAGGTTTTCAGAGCATATTAGAGGAAAATTTTTCGAATTTAAAAAAAAAATCGGCATTTTTGTTTTTTTTAAATCACTTTTTTTTTAATTTTTTTATTTTTGTTTAACAACCCTAGGGGGGCACCGTGCCACCCCCCCCTAAAACCGGGCACCCCCCATCGGACCCCCCCCCTCGAAAATTTGGCCGACACCCCCCACCCCACCCCCCCCCATGAATTTTGGTCTGGCGGAGACCCCCCCCAGTCCCGAAGACGTGGGGGGGGTGGGGGGGTACACCCCCCCCAGAGCACCCGAGACCTCCGCGTGGGGGGGTGGGGGGGGTCACGCGACACCCACCCCCCAAAACCTGACACTGGACCATCCACCCCCCCCCTCGAAATTTGCTAGACACCCCCCCCCCCCTAGATGGACCTAAGTAACAGTGACACCCCCCCAAAAAATTTCTCGGACCACCCAAAAATCATGAATTTTTGCTCAAAAATCATGATTTTTTGTCTTTAAAGTCCATAATATAAGCTAAATATATGATAACTTGACATTCTTCATTGTAATTTCAAAGATTTTGCAGCAAAATTTAGCGTTTTTCCTTCAAAATTTAAGCCAAAAAATCTCATGGGTGGGGTGGGGTGGGGGGTGTGCACCCCCCCCCGAACGTTGTCTACAATAGTGCACCCCCCCCCCATGGCCCACGCCGGGGGGGGGGTGTCACTGTACCATGACTGACACCCCCCACTGAAAAATTTTCGGCACCCCCCCCCACGTGACGACACCCCCCCCCTCGAAAATTTGCTTTCGCCTTCGGTACTGCCCCCCCCCCAAAAAATTTTCCGTACACCCTAAATTTTTTTTCGAAAATCATAATTTTTTGTCTATAAAGTCCATAATATAAGCTGAATATATGATAACTTGACCATCTTCATTGTAATTTCAACGATTTTGCAGCAAAATTTAGCGTTTTTCCTTCAAAATTTAAGCGAAAAATTATCATGGGGGGTGGGGGGGTGGACCTAGAGATGTCAAGAAAAAAAAATTCTATTTTTTTTTTAATTTTTTTTTAAATTTTTTTTTTAAATAAAAGTTGTTCAGAATTTTTCAGGGAGTCCGAATATCACCATCTGAGGAGCCACCGACTTACCATATGACCCCCACTCATATGGGAGGAGGGTGAAAATTTCAGACTTGGTTTCGGCGACCCCATTTTCCCACCGACGACATCACGTCTCGTGTTTTGCCTCTCAATTCACCTCAAATAACATGGAAACAAGTTCCACAACAAACCGGTGTGATCATGCTGACGACACGAGGCGAAACAGCAACGAGCAACCAACGAAGTTACGCTTGCAGTGGCAGACAGTGCAATTTCCACCTTTCGAGATCCTGAAAAACGATGCGTAAATGTGAGTTCTCTGCTTCTATCTCACCTTAGCGACATCGGAATTTGTTGAACTAGCCTTTGCGACGCTCAAGTACTTCAATGGGCGAGTCGATCATCACTCACCAAGGCTGAAAACAGTCGATAAATCAATCCAGAATACCACCTGCAGCGTTGAAGACTAAGTGACAAGGTAAAGTCAAAGAAAATTTTTGTTGAACTTTCGAAAAATTATGCCAAAAACGGCATTTTCAGGGCACATTAAAGAAAAAATTTCAAAAATTTTTAATAAAAAAAATAAAAAAAAATGCTCTTTTTTTACCAAAAAAATAAAAAAAATTTTTTTTTTTGAAGCTTACATCTCTAGGTGGACCCCCCACAGAAAATTTTGAAAAAATGCACCCCCCCCCCATGGGACCCCATGGGGGGTCCCACGTTACCATAGGTTGGACCCCCCCCTCACTTTTTGGTCGGCACCCCCCCCCCCCACGGCACCATACCCCCCCCTTCGAAAATTGTTTTGGGCCCACGGTACTGTGCGACAACGAGCGTGTCGAATTTTAAAAAAAGAAGGGCAACCATCTCATTCCAAATTCAGATCAGACCCTGGCGCTACTTTTTTAAAACGGACAGCGCATGTGCCATGTGGCATCGGCATGCTCATGCTCATGATCCACTAGCGCGCGTGCACATGCTCCGGCCTCAACAAAAACTTGTTCAAAACGCAATTGTTCTGACATCTGCTTTTCTGAAAAGGCTTGGCTTAGGTTAGGAACTTAGGATTATGTTAGGCTCAAGATTATGTCCGACAACGAGCGTGTCAGTTTTCAGAAAAGAAGGGCAACCAGATCGGTGGTGCACGGTGGGGTTCGTATTCGGACGGAAATCGGAATAGCTTTTGCGCTCGGAATAATGGATTTGTGAAAATAAGATATTCAAACGATAGAAAAACGCCAAAAAAAACCAGCAGAAAACAATGGACGCTGCTTATGCAATGTTGAACCAGCCACAAAACGATTGGCAACGCCGTGTAGTGGTGATTTGCAGTTGTGTAGCCGTTGGATTGTTGGCTGCATTTGGCATCCATGGATTTGTTACCGTCGTCATCGGTGTACTCTTTCTGATTGCTGGGTTAGTTGTTGTTGTTTTTTGTTTTATGGTAGTATTGACTATTGACGTTTGCTTTGCTTCCATTTTCATTTTTCAAAAGTTATTTATGACTGACGTGTGAGAGAACTGTTGAACTTAATTAAAAATGTGACTGACTCCTTTTCATTAGTCTGTCCATTCTGTTAGTCAAGTCAAAACTTTTTTGTCAGTTTGTTTCAAAAAAAGATCTCCATTCTCGAACACTGATCTCCATTTTTTGATGCTGTTTTTGTTTTGCAGAGCACTGCTTGTGCTGTTCAAGAACGGCTGCGAACGCTCAAAAGAGCTTCTTGAGGAGTTCAATAGTTTCGAAGCACGCTTTCCGTGTGGACTGAAAAGGGTGAGCCGTGAGAGGGCTTGATAAATAAAAATCTTCAATTTTGCTTGCCACAAAGAGGCGTCGTTCTCGATTCTTGTTTCGTTTAAATTTCTGTGTTACATTTCAGTTTCTTGGCAAATCCGAAGATAAATCGCATTTGTATGACAAGTTGACCGGTTCGCCGCAGCTGGATCCGATCCTTGAAGAAGTTTGTGCAAAATCCCGTATTTTCATAGCAAAACCGAATTACTATTTTTATGCAAATGATTCAGATCATCTCATACTCGTTGCGTGACTTTATCGATTCGTGGTATTGTCTGATCAGTAATGATGAGTCGTTCAAAGACAATGTTCGAGTGTCGGCGCATCGATCCGTTGCCGTCATTGCAGCTTGGTGAGTTATCGAGTTGTCAGAACGTCCTTTCTTCAATCAACACCATTGTAGATTTCAAGTAGCGAGAGAGTGGCGATTTAGTGGACTGGCGAACAACCAAGATTACAGGAAAAAGTATCACATTATATAGGATATTACGGATAATTACACATAATTACAGCTAGATAATTACGATAATCGCCCATCATTAACTTGTTGGTGTCCAAAATTCATTTTTTTCTGATTGAGATATTTTAGCATGAGACCAATGAAATTCATGTTCAGTGTTCATTATTTCTCACTGCACAAGCCAGGTAACAACTCAATTTTTTTTTGCACGGCAGCATGCGTCGCGTCGACTGGGTGCCCCTTCTGACGCAGCACATCGTCGACGACTTCGCCTCGCACATTCGCCTGTATCGCAAAGCGAACGAACGATTTCGCGCTGAAAAGTCGAAAAACCGCCGCGAAACGATTTCTTCTGTCTCGTCGATAGATAGTAAGCTCTGATCCTCTGAACTGTTGTCGGGAATCTGTAATTTTCGGAATGATTTTAACTACTCGGAATCAAACTTTATCGGCTGGTCGTATTAGCGGCATCAAAATGTCAGACTAACAAGTTTCAAAAAAGACAGCAGAGGTACAAGCTTTTCTAAATCGTGCTGCTGAGCGTTTGAAGTAGTGCTGCATCACATCGTCAATCACAGGTACGCTGACAGACGCAAAAGACGCCGACCGCTTGGAATCTCATTTCTTTGATCTCGAACTCGAAATGGACAAGACTTACTGTCGGGATCTGGTCTCAACGACCGAGCAGTATGAATTTGGTGCGCTTCTTCTTGGTCATCTTATTTCTTTGTTTGGAACTAAATACGTGACAAGTGTTTGTTGTGCAAGTTTCAGCGTACCTCCGTGATTTATCCGATATTCTGTTGTACCTGTTGATTCCACCGGAAGACTTCCGCTGTCGGCCTATCCGATTCATACTCAGAGTTAGCCCACTGGTTGTTTTCTGTAGTTTTCCGCTTTTCAAGCCTTTTCTTTTTGCAATTTTGTAGGAAGCCCTCGTGAATCGTATCTTTCTGCCCGTGCTAGCACTGTTCTCAAATCCGGACTATCTGAATCAAATTATCGTCTGGTTGGTAAGTGAAAACGCCAATGGATTTGGTCGATTTTGTGAGCGAATCAAATCAAGCAGCCATTTTAGGATGTTCTAATGACAAACAACTCAATTCGTTATGCAGCTTGCCGATGTGCCAATGAGCCCTGAGGATTTTTTGATGATAATCAGCGCAAGCAGGCACGTCGCTGAATTGGAAAGCGTCAAGGAAGCAGTCGCTCAAGAGATGCACGTGCAGCGATCTAAGGACACTGGCGGAGAAGACGGTAAACTTTGTGATTGGGCTTGTGCCGTGTGGTGGCCGCAACTGTTCTCGTGATTTCTGGTTTTTCTCCTCTGAAATTTCTACTGACTTCCATTGATCTGAGATCTTTTAACCTGAAAACTGACCTCACCCTTAGCCAGACAGGTGCATGGGAGCCATTTTCATCCCTGTTCTTAGTAGGTAGCCAAACTGGCCAAAAAGGTGATACTTGCTGTTTTCATGTTTTGGAGTGCGGTTGATAAAAATGGATGATTTGTTCAACTGATTGCTCAAAGTTTGGGCTACCCTGGTGGATGATGCCTGTGCTTGTTCCACTGCGAGTTCCATACGGCCGTCATGCCTGTTCCATGTTGGTCCTTGGAACATGCATACAGGCTCCCGTGCATGTCTGCCCTTGGCACAACTTTTTCTACAAATTTGCAGAAATTCATCTTTTCGTAATTTCACGATTTTCAGATTCGGCAATCAAACAAAAATTGAGCAGCCTTGGCTACGTGCTAACAGTGGTCAACAGGCGAATCAAACTACTAACGTACTCGGCACTGGACAGCTCTGATGTGGCGGTTAGTGTTTATGGGCCATAGTCTGTTTTGCAAAATCTTTTGTTTTTCTTTCATGAAGTTTTGAATGATATGGATTATTTGGTCTCGTCAAAATGAGGTTTTTGTGAAAATGTTTGTCATTATTTTGCAGTTGTTAGAGCAACCGGAGGAGCCAGCATTGCGCGAGCTGCCACTCAGCTTTGTGCTCAGCAACAGTCTCGCGTTGACTTATTTCATTGGTCGGTGATTTTTCACTTTGGACACCTAAAATTTCGATCGTTGTTTCTGAAATCTGAAAGTCTGTTTCTGTTGTGTCGTTGCAGATTTCCTGCAAACTGTCGACGGTCAAGGGTACATCTATTTGTATCTGGCGATTGAGGTAGTTTTTTTCTAGCAATGTTGTTAATTAGCTATTTGTGTGCATTCATTTTTGTTTTGTTTTAGGGTTTCCGAGTCAGTGCCGAACACCAGTTGGCCGATGCTCATTTAATTCGAGTAACCAAAGGAGGCGCCATTGATCCGCAGATCCTGGAAAACATCAGAGAGGCAGCGCAGTCGCTCTACAAGCAGTATCTCGCCAAGGATGTCAGTTATTTGTTGTGGTTGTTTTTTTATTCATTGGCACAAATGACTGGATGCAGTGCCTCGCTCGCCTGCCTTTATACCAACAGCTTTGTAAACTGTTTTTGATTTGTAAAGCGGAATATAGCTGAGAGTAAAGTATTCTTTGTCATGCAAATTTAGTTCGGCCATTGGGGTTTTTCTTTTTTCAGGCCGAGTTGGCAGTGAGCATCGATGAGGCGATTGTGAGACAAGTGTGCCAACGCATCAGAACAGAACAGCCGTCAGACTCGTGGTTTGACGATGTGCAGTTGAAAGTAAAGTTTACACATTAGAAGTGTTTCTGTAACTTGAGTCGACTGTTTGACTTGGACTAATAAACTCAAAATTGACAACCAACTGATCATCAGGTAATCGAGTTGCTCGAAAAGGACCTTCGTTACTTTCCGGCCTTCAAGGCACACCCGCTCTACTTTCGCATGTTGTCCGAGCTCTCGCTGCCTGATCCGACCGCAAACGGCCAATCGCCTTTCGTCGAAGACTTCGAATCTGCGTCCGGATCCGGCGAAAATGGTAAAATGGTTTCGTTTTGGTTTATTTTCAGCGTATCGCTGGCTGGCTTATTTTTGCGTTACGTTTAACGTAAACGCTTCATCAGATTACCAATTTTTGCATTTTTTGTCATCATTTTCTTGAAACTTACAGCAATTGAGCTGCCTGATGCTGGCGAGACACCATTGCAAGAAGATGACTTGTTGACCATCAGCAACGCATTGAATGGCAACTTCAACCAACGTTTGACCGCCTATATCCACAGTATTGGTGTGTTTTGTAGTTAATTCCATGAAAAACACAGTTGCTGTTGCTGGTGGATAGCAATGAAGGTCGGCACGATTTTACTGCGACTTTCGTGACGTGATGTTGTGAAAGTTATTTTTCTCTGATTGAGAAGTTATGCGATGCATGTTAGAAGGAAGGTGGATGCGGGTCAAATCATTGTGATGCGGGACAAATGCAGCAAGATCAAGTGCACGGTAGAGAGTGGTGGTGGCGCAGATTGTTACCAATCGCACGTGTATGCCAGGCATCGGCCGAGACAGCGGGCGTGCGTTTGCGTTGTACAACATTCGTGTGGGGCGGGAGCTGGCTGACGGCAGGGTGTTGGCTGCGTGGAACGTTCTCAGACGATACTCAGACTTTCACTCGTTGAATAATCTCGTTGAATCAAAGGTGATCACTTACTTAACTGAATATTTGCTGACAATGGAAAAAATTCTTGCTCCCATTTCGGTTTAAAATGATGCTCTGTGTTTTCAGTACCCCAACTTAGCCAGTTTGCCGTTTCCGGGCAAGAAAACATTCAACAACCTTAACCAGGACTTCCTCGAGAAACGCAAACGAGCGCTCAATAATTATCTCAATGTGAGTGTGTTTTCATATGCTTTTGCTTGTTTGCAGCTGTTTGCTGTTCTCGTGTTCGTAACATTCGAATATTGTGCCAACATTGCAGACCGTTCTTCACCCGGATGTCATTCGTGACAACGCCGGTCTAGAGCAGATTGTGGTCGACTTTGTGTGCAGCAAAGATTTTGTTGGTGATCGTGGCACCATTGGCAAGAAGGTGATGCTTGTGTGCAGTTGTGTTCATGTCATGTTTCGCAGTGGTTTTACAGCCGGTGCTTTGTCTACAAGACCAGTTGGTGCCAGTGAACGACGTGTGTGTTTGCACTTATCAGATGATGTCATTTGTGAACCCGATTCGCACGGGCGTTCGCGCGTTTGGTGACGCCGTTACGTCCGTTCCGGAGACGGTCTTTGACGGGGTGGCCAAAGTGGGCGAGGGCGTCGGAAAGATGACGAAAAGCATCATTGGGGTTGGTGGTGGTTTGGCGGTTTCCGTTGAATTGCTGTTGCTGAACAAGTTGTATGTGTGTGTCCATCCGAGCATTCACAGCAGCTCAGCTGCACAGTGTTGGCAGTGCACTAAGAGGCGTTTGTTTGCAGCAAGGCCCGGTTGCTGCCGGTGCGCTGGGCGCTGGCATCGAGCGGCATCGGCGTTCGTCGGCACTGATGACGCCGAGTCCATTCGAGGGCAGGGTCGGTGCTGAACTGAACGACGCCAATGAAACGGACACCATTCCGTTTCGAATAGTGTTGCTCTTTATGGACGACGTGTTTGGTGAGTTCGGGCTTCATGGTCAGCTAACAAAATGGGTTTTGGTATTTTGTTTGTTTGGCATTTTTGGCGGCATATGAGTAACTATTGTCAACTGTGCGTGTCTCCGAGGATTGTTATGTACCGATGAAGTGTTCCGCGGTGCCAAAACGACACTAGCAAGTCGTATTAAAAAAGGCAATCACAACAATTTAGTGCAACCAGTTTGCAAAACAGCTGTACTCTGAAATACCTGTGGGCTCTGTTGTGTCAGCTGTGGCGGCCTCGATTTGCAGGTATGCGCCATCGCAACCAATGGTTTCGCCGTCGTATGGTTGCGTTCGTCCGTCAGTTTGTGCACGCCACTCTCGGCTCGTCGCTGAATCGTAAAATCATCGATTTTGTCTCATGGCTAACCAGCGAGGAACAGGTGGCCGCATATTTGAAGTCGTTCAAGTGAGTTTGTAATTGACGTTGCGAAGTTCTATTATAGATAATGACTGTTTATGGTTAATTGTGTTTATAATTATAACTGATGTTTTGAAAGCTTGGTTTGTTACCTTTAACAGACAAGGCCCAATGTAACGTTGAACCTGCAAAGAAATCGTATCATAAATGCCGGTTGACGAATGTTTGACTGTGTCGCTGCATTCTCATTCGTGTCTTCCAGAAACGCAATCTGGCCAAACGGTCAACTGGCCGACGAAATCTGTGAAAGGCCGGAAAACATTCAGATGCGCGCTCGCGTGGTCGCCAAAGTGAAACTGCTCGCTGTTTTGCCTGGTTCGGTTTTTTGCTTTAAAAAATTTATAGAGTATGCAGTTTCATAACTGGATCCAATGACGTTTTGTTGATTGGCTGCTTTCAAAAGTGAATGGCGTCACCGATTGATTGGTTGATTGAACATTTGACTTTCAACTGTTTCAATTTTGCACATCAGTCGCTCAAATTGTCATTTTACAGACGAACTTCGTCTATTCATCGGCAACGAAACATCGCGCGAGGGCGCCGAGCTTGTATTCGCAGCGTTGCAGCACGCGCATTTGAACCGTCGTCTACTGTACGTACTCCTGGAACGACTGTTGCTGACCGTATTCCCAGAGAATCGCTTCGATCAGATCCTGCCCAGGTTGCACTCGAAGTCGCCAAGATGCCAGCCGGCCTCGCCCAACCACCGGTCACCTGTCACACCAGTGCCAAGGAAATTGTGAACAAAAAAACTGGTTTAGATAGTGATGCAGGCATCATCGGATTTTTTTTAAACCTGATGAAAAAAAGCGTTTTGCACAATGGTAATATTGTCATCAACCACGACGCGATACGACCGCAATAGAATTGCCCGCATATTTTTGTTTTCTGTTTTTCCTTATTCCATTGAACTGTTTGGAGACACCGCTGTGGTTGCTATTCCAACTGAGATTATTTTTTGGCAGATTTCAGAACAAGGACTTGTTTTCGTAATCTCTATTCGACTGGTATAAAATAGAGAAATGTTTTATGTATAAATTTAACTGTGCTTGCAGACTGAATTTTGTTATCAGTTTCAAATCAGCTTTCTGCTGTTCCGTCTCACTTTTATAGTCCCACGTGCTTGACTTAATTTAGCTCACGTGTTTGAAAAAAATTTTTTGGATGTCCCATCTCACGGATCGACTACGATTCTAAACACTTAGTTGAAAAAGTACAGGGTGAGCCAAAAACTGCACGATAAGAATCACCCATAACTTCTCTTTTTGTGTATGAAAGTTTGGACGTATTGATCTGCCTTATAATGAATGCTAAACGGAATAGCGAAACCCCGATATTATTGAATTTTCGCGCCAAATACAGTACGCTGTGCTTAGCGCACGTCCACGTGTCCACCACTCAGCCAGCACTCAAGAAGATGTTTCAGCTTTCTGTTGTGAATTTTTGTTTCTTTTCTTTCAAAAAGGACAATTGCTGATTTTCTGCTGATGATGACGAGATTGGCTACCAGAGCCCGTTTTTCTGTTTTCTAGTTTCACAGAAATTCGCGTGCTGCTCATTCGATTTTCACAAAATACAGGAAAACCAGAAGTAATCGTTGGCTTGGCTGCTGCAACAAACAAACAATGATTTCAAAGAAAATTGTGCCAGCAAAAATATCAAGAAACGAGTCCTGCGTTGTCTTTTTGAAAGAAAAGAAACAAAAATTCACAGCAGAAAGCTGAATCATCTCCTTAAGCGCTGATTGGTGAACGTTAGCTAAGCGCAGCGTACTGTATTGGGCGCGAAAAGTCAATTTTTTGTGTTTTCACTATTTCGTTTTGCATTCATTATGGGGGAACAATTCGTATGAAATTTTAACATGAAAAATGAGAAGTTATCTGTTTAGCTTGGTTAAAATTTACCCCAAACCATCTATCTACCCGTTGGCGAGCTATAGCCGATTCTTATCGTGTAGCTTTTTGGATCACTTCTTATTGAAGCTTCTTTAGTTTTATAGTTGTTGATGTTTATTATAGTTTTACTCCTTTTGAATCATGGCACTTTGAATGTTTTACAACTTTTATGTTTTTTAGTTTTTCAACTTTCTTCCCTTCCACGGTTCTTATTTTGTATTTTTGCACAGTTCACAGTTGCTTTCATTATTGCGCCAAGCTTTGGAAGACCGATATGAGTGTATTCAACTTGTTAGACCGTCTGCATCTTTTCATTATTTGGTGTTTTTAGATGCTTCACCCATGCTCCCGTCTTTACTACCGTCGTTGTTTTTGATACAGTGTTTTTTTGTATATGGCTGTGTTCGAGATTTCGTGATTTGTTGTGTGCGTTTTTTTGTCATTTGCCATTCTTACGGTTCTGTGATTTCTAGTGTTGTCATTCTAGTGTTTTTGTGGTTGTCATCACTGTTACTTTATTGTCTCTGGTATTTTTTGTTTTTGTTTTTTTTGCTTTGCCCTTTTCGTTATCGTCATTTTTATTCATGTTTTTTATTGATAAATGTACACAGGTGGTTGTGTTTCGCTGTATTTGATGCCGATTAATACTTGTTCCGGTATTGTTTAGTGAGGTATTAATTGGAAGGAACAGTTTTTTAAACCAACCAGTCAGGGAGTTAGTTAAAATTTTCCCAACCCAGTTGTGTTCTGGTGGTTTGACAAAGCATTTTATTTGAGTTCTTGATTGAACTGAAATTGAGTACCGTGTATTTGTGTTTATTAAGTTAAATGAACGTTTTTGGGAGTGATTTTTTTGTTGTCGTTTGATGATCCTTGCTGGTAACAACGAAATTATTCGTTATAATCTCTTTATACTTTTTGTACTCTATTGTACTTTGATGAATCCAGTCTGTTTGACCATAATTTATTTCAGTTAGCTTTAAAAACTTCAATCTATTACTTTTTGTAGCTGTTTGTTGTTTATTATTAAAAACTATTCCATGTAGCATGTTAATATGATCAAGTAATAAAATAAGCGAATAAGCTTGGCGTTGGCTTGTTTTGCCGAAAGCTATTAGTTCTGTGTAGAACTGTAAAAACTGATATCTTCGATTTTTTAAAGTGATGAAAAAGCAAAAAAACTAAAATGTCTTCCAGCTGAAAATGGCTACTTACTACGCGGAATGGAGTGCTCTGGACAACGTTTATTTTCGGTCAGTTTACTATATTTTTCACTTTGTTTGCTGCAAAAAGTTTAGCGTCTAATCAAACTCCTAATCAATCTTTCGATCCCAGTAATGTGACGGTTTGTTCACCGATGAAATGGGCCAATGAGCTTGGAGATGGCGACCAACGTCCGGTATTGACTGGCTGTGCGTTTGGTGGACCAATTGGCACGTGAATGAGTTGTTTGTTGTCAATTTCACACAGTTTTAGAGAACGTTTTGATGCCTTTTTGTTTGGTTGCCCGTGCATACGACAACCCTGTTGCAAAAGTGATAACTTTGTTGTTGATTTGCAGCAATCTGGTGTCGTGGCGATGTTGGCACACGAAGGCGCTTGTTGACGTTGACCACGGCATCCGGCCAGGTGATTCGCAGGATACAGGTGAGAACAGTTGAGTTCGGTGGGAAATATAAAAAACGTTTTCTAAACTTTGCAAAAAAGGCGGAAAAAGACATTTTGTACTACCGAATTTATTCTGTGCAGCATATTTTTTTGCTTGACATGCGAAGTTGTTTTGTTTGAAGCATGCCCAGTGTTGTTATGTGTTTCAATGGTTTTTCCAGTGGGACCACGGCGACCTGTTGAGCGTGTTCTGGTCTTGTGCCGAAGACTTGCTGTGCGTACAGACGGACGGCCGTGTGCTCGTGTACTCAATGTTCGGCCAAATGCGCAACACTGCCAACTTTGCAATGGGAAATGTGCGCAAGCAGTTTTTTGTTGAAATAAATTGGCTGACTGGCTGCTTTCAGGCTGGAAGTGATGCAAATGCGATTGGTACCATTTGTACGTTTTGAATACAGCCAGCTGATTGGTCATATTGTGTTTTGATTTTGATGTCAATCGATGCATACCGTCGAGATGAATGTACGAAAGGCGACACTGTAACGCTTCAGAACATGGCTTTCACGTAAAAGATACGGCATGAATTGCTAGCACACACAGGAGGCGCAGGAGACCAAGGTGGTGGACTGTCGTGATTTTGAAACTCCCGGAGGCACTGGTCTCGCGGTGCTCACTGCGATGCACCGTGTGTTTGTCGTCAACAACGTCTACAATCCACGCATTTGGCGGACACCTGAACTGCACAGTACGCACCCGCAGTCGACTTTTAAGGAACTTTGTCATTGTTGCAGTCTAAGTCTGATTTCCTTGAGTTGTTGACGCAAAAAAAATGTTGCAGGAAAATCCGAGCCTCCAAGTTGTTGGTTGGCATTCTCGCGTGAACGCACAATCAGAGTGATATACGTCATATGCACTGAAATCTTTGTTTTAACCCAGGGTCATGCTGAAAATGTGGTTAGTGTTTTTCAATAAGTATTTCACAATTCGAGCATAAAAAAACCTAAAATTTTTCAAAAACCAGGACCGCTAAATAAATTCAGGAGCAAACAACTCAACCCCATTTAAAAAGTTAGACGGCAATATATCAAAACTTTAGAAACCCGAAACGCGCACACAGCCGCAGGCATACACGGAAATCGCAGTTGCTCCGAGCACTGCTCGCATTGCACTGCTTGGGGACCACAATCTGATACACGTGTTCAGCACTGACTTCAAGGTTGGCGCTCATTCATCAATGACGTTTTTCTCTGTTTTTTCTTCTTTTTTCGTCAGTGAACCTGAATTGTGTCCAGCGAACCAGTTATCACTTTCCATCTACCGCCAGGAAACAATCGGTGAGTTCTCAATTCGCAGCACGGGCGTTCTGCCGCGGGGTCTGTATTGGTGAGTCGTCAACAAAGCGCTGGCAGTCCTCAAATTCGTATTTAACCAATTTTTTTAATTGTAGGTGCGGTGACGATGCGGTTGCAACGCTGTGCGACCACGGACACACCGTGAATCTGTACGCACCGAAAACTGGCGCCCATCTGCCGTTCTGCATGGACCAGCCGGTGCACGTGGTGGCCGAGGTCGATGGCCTGAGACTGTGCTCCACGCACAACACTGAGTTCGTCGCGAAAGTGCCTGGTTGGTGCGACATTCGCTGTTTTATAGCTTTCGAACAGTTTCATTCACTGGTTCGATTCACTTGCTCACTCTAAGCATGCTCGTTGTGATTAGCTGCCTCGGGCTGGTGACGCAACTGGTGCTGTGGCTTGACAAGCTGGCGTGGCTGACTGTAATGTGCATCAGCCCAATCAATGATTGCATGAGACCATTAACTCAGCAACTGCGGTTCTCACAACACTGAAGTGAACTGACATTGTGTACAAGAAAGCTGTTTTTGTTGAACGTTTTCAGACTCGGTGTGTGCAATCTACCAAGTTGCATCCGCAGCGCCCGGTGCCATGCTGCTGTTGGCCAGTGAAAAGTACAAGGTGCGCTGAGGTTTCCTCAAATAAAATCGTAAAAAATACAATTAAAAGTAAATAAATTCATCACCAAAAAACGCGAAAGTCACTGATTTTTCAGTCTGGAAGTCACACGACCTATTTCTACTTGCGGCAAGAATTGAAGGATCGTCTCGAAGACGCAGTGAAGCAGTGCATTGAGGCTGCTGGGCACGAGTTCAACGTTGACAGCCAACGTAATTTGCTGGAGGTGACCGAAAATTTCATTTTCCAGTAAACAAATTGCGAACAACGATAAGACTGAGTGGTTATATTATAGAAATATCAAAAAGTGTAATGTTAATCGCAGGCGGCCTCGTTCGGCAAGACGTTCCAAACGGACATGGACGCGAGTGGCTTCGTGAGCATGTGCCGTGTCGTGCGGGTCCTGAACGCTGTCAGAGACGGCAACTTTGGTATACTCTTGAGCTACGCACAGTAAGTCATTAGCTTCCTGAAAATGACAGTTCCGAACACTTTTGTTTTTAATAACGAAAATCGCTGGCTTCATGACATCTTCTACCCATTAAGATAACTCAGTCAACTAAACAGTATGTTACTTTGATAATAGTTTCAATACAGCGGTTGTTACGTTGTGTATGGTGGACGAATACGGAGTTTTCAAAGATTGGAAGCATTTCTTCCACTAAGATCATAATAAGAACGTACGAAGGCAAATGTTATTTAATTTTCAAGCGTGCATAAAATGCTAGTTTGCAACATGTGTGATGTGTTGTGCGTCTGCAGTGACGTCTCTCCATTTGACTGGACCCAACAAACAGGCCGTATCGCAGCTACTATTACTCAGGCTGGAACAGTTGACGGTCGCTGTTCTGATCGATCGTCTGATTGCGCGAAGGCAATGGCCTCTTGCGATCGCAGTCTGCAAGTATCTGCATTTGCAAGCAGACGACGGCGTCAACAGGGTGCTCGCGCATTGGGCCTGCAACAAGGCCAGTCACGATCTCTTACTTTGCGAAAGCGCTGATATTGGCCGGGATTTGAAACCACACCTGAATGGATACGCGTTGACTGCAATTCATGACTGATTTTTCTTTCTACTATCCTGGAAAACATTCAACTTCGGCATTTCAGCTGAGCATTCAATGTTCAACTGGAAGCAGGCAACCTGATTGCCTGGTTGCATCTATTTTCAAATGCGGCCAATCAGCCTGCTACACTCAGTGTTTCCGTATTCAGCTCGAGGAGCAGGCACTTGCCCGATCGGCCGGTCGTGCCACGATTGAGACACGTCTGTTGGCCGATGCGATCGCGAGTAAATTCAATGAATTCCCCGGCATCTCGTACGCCGATGTGGCTGCAAAGGCGGCTGCTTTCGATCTCAAGGTTGCCACGCTGTTCTGTTTTGTTACCATTGTCAAATTGAACCACTTCTTAATTGAGACGTGTTTGCGTGTCAAGAGCCTCAAGATCACCATCGTTGCCTTAGGAGCTTGCCACGATGCTTGTCGACAATGAACCGAAACTGGAGCGTCAGGTGAAAATGCTCATGAAACTCGGGCGTCCGCAGCAGGCGCTCGCACGAGCCACCGAAAGCGGCAATCCAGATCTCGGTGAGAGCGTCCGCGTTTGTTTGGGCTTGCTTTTGAATGCAACGTGCTGATTGGCTGGTTGTGCTGCTGGTTGAGTTTCGAATATAAGAAGCGAAGAAGCGTTAAAATTGAAGTGCAGTTATGTTACGTTCTGGTGCAACACGGTCGCCCAGGTTTGCTCACTTTTTACCACTGCAGTGTACTCGGTGATCGTGAAGCTACGCGAGCAGATGGACAAGGCCGCGTTGGATCTGCTGCTTCGACGGTACCCGGCCGCGTTTTCGCTCTATCGATCGCTGCTGGGCGAGCAGACGCACTCGGCGGCGCACGTGCACGCGCTGTACAGACAGGAGGACGACTTCGTGGGGCAGACGCGCTGTCTCGTGCGCGACGCCGCTGACACTGGCGTGTGTGCAGCACTGCTGTTGCAGCATTCGCACTTGTGTACACCATCGCTGCAGCAAACTCAAGCGTGCCCGTTGTGTTAAGGCCCGTTCACACTAACGTATGCGTATACGGCACGGCACTGCCGTTCATGGAGACGTGCCTTTGACGTACGTCGATGTACGTCAGCATACGTCAGTATGAACGGGCCTTTAAAGGCGCTGAACAGCACTGGTGTTGTTCAACCAATGAGAATATGCCGTGTTCAAATGTATCAAATGTGCGAATTCTGAACAGGCTAACATTGAATCATGATGCCAGAGCTGCATCAATAGAGGATGGGTATTGGTTAACAAGATAAACATCTTTTCGGACTACATGTGCTGTTTTTTCTGCTCAGGTGTTTGACATCGGCCGCAAACAAGACATGCTGTGCAGTGCTGAGCGCTTGGTGCACGAGAAACTCGAGGACGGCGCACTCGCTGCGCAGCTTGCTGATCAAGTTTGCGTTTTTTGTGGTGTTGCGTGAGTTTACTCGTCAATTTGTCGGCACAACGCTTGGCTGATTTGCGTTGGAACACTGGCCACCTGCAAACCAACAACAACACCCAAGTGGGCGTGGCCAATGCTTTCATGAAATCACAGGTGAAACTGCTGAAACGGCAGGTGGAGCTCGAGGAACGTTTCGGACAGATGTTCTGCAGTCTCTCACTGCGAAACACGTTCATTTGGCTGGTGGAGCACGCACAGAACGAACGGGCCGAGGCGCTCAGGAAAGAATTCAAAGTGCCTGAGAAAATGTCAGCTCATTGCATCTTTTCAGTTGAATTGTGTTCTGGACGATTGATTTTCTAACCAATTAGCGCATCCGATCCAAACGTAGCAAATAGGTTTTATGAAAATGCCAGTTTTTGTTTCATGCAGTTATTACTGGTGGCGAATTGAGGCATTGTGTCGTGCGGACCGCTGGCTGGATTTGGAGACATTTGCGAAGCAGCGAAAGCCACCGCAGGGATTCTTGGTTGGTGTGTTGGTGGTATGGTTTGATTGGATTTTTGGAAAACAAGAGCTTCAACTGCTTCAGCTTAAGTTCAGTTGAATGTCTGACACTCTGTGCCCTTTTTAATTATCAGGCTGTATTTCAGAAAAATTATTGGAAAAGGAAAATGCAAATATAAGCGAAATATTATGATGCCATTTTCAGCCATTTGTAAAGATCTGCATGAAGTTTGAGCGTCCCGCGGAAGCACGCAAATATGCAGCGCGCATCACGGACACGGAGGAGCAAGTGATAGCACTGATTGAAATGCGGTCCGTTCATATGATCACTTCTTTTGGGGTGCGAACGCGGGCTCTCCTGATCACTGCAAGTGCACCGTGTTCTGCTTGGTGTTCGTATAATATTCATGCTGTCTGAAACGTGTGCATCGCTGATTGTGTTGCATGCTGTTTGCAGTCCATCGCTTCTCGACTTTGGCAATGTGCCGCGCTTGCTCAGGTGTCAGTAAAACAGTTGCAGTGGTTGCACGGCAGCCTATCAGCTGGCAGCTAAGTGTGCAAGGCTCAAACGTGTGTGCTGCGTTGTTGTTGCAGTGATCTCGTGTCCGCAGCGAAGTGTGCGTTCGATGCGAGCAGTGAGCAATTACTGAACAGATTGCAACTGCACTGCCACGGACAGCGAGACAGAGAGGCCACGGAGAGCATTGCTGCGTTCAGGCAACAGTTGAATGCAAAGGCAAAACGGTGATCTTGGTGTTTTGTGTGCATCTTTGCAAATGATGTTATTCAATTACTTTCATGGTAGATATCTTTGCACGATCGACCACTTTGTACTTTCTTGATCACTTTGTTCAACTTATCTTGATTCAGTGAAGCATATTTCAACCCCCATTTGTTAACGTAATGTTCAAGAAACAGCGATTGCTTTTGAACGTTTTTTTCCCAAACGTGCGCGTTGTGTCTGTGTGACACTCGTCGGGTCTGCAACGTTCTGCAAATTGAGCGCACACTGCAGTTTGAGAAACTGCGCAGAAGGTGGCAAATCCACTTTTGGGGTGGAGTTCTTTTTGTTTTTATTTTAGTCGCACTGTACTTTATTCAACACGTTGATCGGTCGCTGATTTCGGTCAGTTGAATCGCTGTTTCCCACTCAATTCAATAAGAGCGAAACAGTAACTGCTGCTCTTAGAAAAAATGTTTAAATCCATTTTGATGTTCGCAGTTTGAAGAATTTCTCTCGTTCATCTCCACTCCACTTTCGGGTTTTTCACTTTTTACACTCCTAGCCACGTGACAAACGCACGAGAAATATGGCGCTCACACGTTTCACATAGTTGGATAAGTTTTGTTCTTGAAGCTTCTCTGCCGTTGTCTCTGTACAATGTGACATTTTAGTCGATCTTTATTGCGTTTTTACTGCGGAAGTTGGAATGCTAATGTGAAACATACGGAGCTATTCATTGTGTTTTAGAGCTCAGTTCAGTTTCGGAATTGTGTTTTTTTGGTTTTTCCTGTGATATGGTGCCCCATTGCAGATCATTTTATTGTTGTGTTGTTCTTTTTTGCGATTGTTCATGTCCAGCCACAGCCAGGCCCTATTTCGTTGTATTGTGGTATAATCTGCAAAAATATGAATGACCACAAAATGGATAAACAACGTATCCAAGTTGCGTAGCTCGATTTTCAAAAAATCTGTTATTGCCGATTGAAACTCAATATTTTAAAATTTTGAAAGTTTCATATTAAATATTGAATTAGTTTCGTACTTTTCACGTTAATTCTCAAATTAAAAGCAATAAGACACAAGGACTTAACTTGTGCTTTTCAGACCGTTCAGACCAAGTGCAGCCTCACTGAAACATGTGCAGCTTGTCTGCACTTTCACGACCACTATTCGTCAGCAGTTTAACTCAAGCACCCAGTAAATTGTCGCAGCACTTGGTGCAACAATGCAGACAGGCACGATTGGGCTGGGGCACCGTTCCCTATCCAACCAAGGACAGCAAATTCGTTGGCGTGCAGCCGAATCCGTTGAAGTATCAAGTGGTCAGTGCAGTCAGTTTACGTGCTCGTTGCTTTGGCACAGTCCACAGCACCGAATTCGGAGTTGTGCGTTTCAGATTTGGGACAAGAAGCCGTCGGAGCCGTACGGCATCCAGGGCAACCGCCATTTGCAGCCGCTGTTTGGCCGCTGCCGCATGCGCAAGCCGGTGAAAATGCATTTGAAAAAGGACAAGGTGTACGCGTGGTGCTCCTGTGGCTACAGCATCAGACAGGTGATCAGGGACACTGCGCTTGCTTTGCGCTGCATTAGAACTAGCTGCATCACTGTGTGCTTGCTTGCTGGTACCAAAATGGCACTGTCAAGCAGTGGGCAGTTATGGGATCACGCCTGGCATTCGAAATTACGTTCGTCGGCGGAATGATGGACACAATGTCTCTGGTTTTGAAATATGCAAAGAAAAGTAAATTATAAAAGGATTTGGAAGTCGAGATAGGATTTACTTTGATATGCGTTTATTCTCAATGCTACTCCAGTTCCAGCACTGTTGTGCCGATTGCAGCCTCTGTGCGACGGTCACCACCTGCAGCACCATGTGCCCACGAACTACATGAAGCCCGTGCGCTACATCCCCGACCGCGACATGACCGTCTGGCTGTGTGGCTGTAAACAGACGAAAAACCGGCCGTTCTGTGACGGCTCGCATAAGACGGCGAAAGGCGCCGAGGAAATCACGGCCGAGCAGACCATCAATGTTACCGTGGACTTGCCGTCCGATTTGAAGTTGAACTGAACCACTTGTGACACGTCGCTGTTTCTTTCCGTGATTGTTTCTGAGTTTTCTTCCGTTATCGCATTCCGAACAAGTCAAACTCTTTAGCTGGTCAATAAACTTTACGGAAATCCTATTATCCGTGTTATGTTTTCAAGCCATGGTTTAAAGACCAAAGCAGACCAGTGGCTGCGTTTACCGTCGTTCATTTTCTTGATGTTTGTTTCACGTTCATTTTTTATCATCACTGTTTTGATCAGTGAGCGAACGAGACCATGTACATTTGGATTGCGTCCTTTCTGTTCTACCTGTACATTTATTTGTTTTGTTGCGGTCTGCGATGGCTGCTGCATCGGTTTGTGCCAAGGACACCAGAGGTAAAGTGATTCAATATTCTGGTAATTTAAAGCATTCAAGCTTAGTTTCTCATCGCAACAATTCGATTATTTTCTCAGGTTTTGAGTTAAATACGACATTGTTTTCTTTCTTGTGCAACCACCACGACTAGTGTTGGTAAAAAAACCGGTTTTTGTATGGCCAGGAAAAACGGTTTTATTTCCATTTTAAAACCGTTTTATTTCTCAATTTTTCCCAACAGCCGAAAGTGTCTCGAAGTTGGCCCCCTCCAATTAAAAATCAAAAATACGATCTAAATTAGCATCTGACGCTTCAAGAAAAGTAAATCTGGCATGTACCGTATTACCTCTATTAACCCCCCCCCAAATTAAACCCCCCCAAAAAATAATCCCCCCCCCAAAAAGAATCCCCATGGGGGATTATTGGAAACCTGTTTGAAACACATACCCAGCGAATTCAGTGGCTGGTTGCAGTGAAAATGATGAAATTGTGCTACCAAAGGCCCCAAATGGATGAGTTAATGGTAATTTCATTACAAAAGGCTGTTGTAAAACGAAATTTCTATGTAGAGTAGAAGTTTCTGCGACTTCCTTCCTGCCATGGAAGGTATTTTTGCCATTTTGCCCACTCCTAAAAATGGTTTCCAAATAACCCCCCCCCCCCAAAATAAACCCCCACCCCAGAAGTCGCTGAAGAAATAAACCCCCATGGGGGTTTATTAGAGAGAGGTAATACGGTATTTTCATACAGAGAGTTTTCAATTTTGCTGCATATAATTTGGCGATATCATCCACCTGATAGTTTTGAAGTACCGAAAATTTGAGGTAAAAAACGGTTTTTTATTATCGCAAGAAAGAAACTAGAAATAAAACCGGCTTTATATCCCATGCCAACCCTAAACACGACAACCTGGAACTCTGAATGTTACCTGTTCACAGGACACTCCGTGGCTGTCCGCAATCTTCGAGGCGTTAGCGACCCTGCAAATTTGTGCCCCTATTTTCGACGTTGAGCTTGTCTGGAACACATACGGACGACTGGGTTAGTAAAAGAAACATAGTGCAGTTCAGTTTACAGTGTTTCTCAGAGTTCGTTGATCATTTCAGTGATATAATTCAGCATTGCTTTCTCAACCTTTTCAGCGGTGTTTTTCCAAATCTGGATGTTTGAATATTTCAATTGGCGCACAATCTACGATGCCTACGGTCATCCTGGGTATTTCTTCGCTGCGAAAACAACGAAAGAACTGCGTCGGGAGCGACTTTCGTATTTGGTAAGAAAGATTGCAACGAAAGCAAGCTTGGTTGTTTTCTGGTTGGTTTTGTCCTTGAGTTCAATGAATCCAGCCAGTTTGCATGATGGTCCTCTGCATTTCGGCCTGGCAACATTTCGCCCTCTTCTGCAACATCAGATGCTTATGGCAACTAATACCGTATTACCTCTATTAAACCCCCCCAAAATTAAACCCCCCCCCAAAAATAAACCCCCACCCCCTCGACAAGTTTCCAAACAATCCCCCCCCCCCCAAAATAATCCCCCATGGGGGATTATTGAAACCTGTTTGAAATACATACCCAGCGAATTCAGTGGCTGGTTGCAGTGAAAATGATGAAATTGTGCTACCAAAGGCCCCAAATGGATGAGTTAATGGTAATTTCATTACAAAAGGCTGTTGTAAAAGGAAATTTCTATGTAGAGTAGAAGTTTCTGCGACTTTCTTCCTGCCATGGAAGGTATTTTTGCCATTTTGCGCACTCCTAAAAATGGTTTCCAAATAAACCCCCCCCCAAAAAAACAAACCCCCCCCCCCCAAAATAAACCCCCACCCCCAGAAGTCGCTGAAGAAATAAACCCCCATGGGGGTTTATTAGAGGTAATACGGTAGTAACACTTGTGCAACCAATTCTGCTTATGGCAATGTTCAGAGATTGCCAAGTTGTCCAATAGTTCACATGATGTCTGAAAGTTGCTGTAGCCACTTTTTTCGACGCCGTCTTCAATGCTGAGTTTCAGTTTGAACGACTGCGTGACTGTTTTCCAGGCGACCGGCCAACTGATCGGAGGTTTGCTGTCGTGGCCGATGACGCTGCTGTTTTGGCGATTCAAACTCGTTGACGAACATTGGGACAAATACTTGCAGGAGGACTGCGAGAACGATCTTACGGTTGGTGTTGGTGTGCTGTTTCTGTGTGAGCTTGCAGTATTGTTGCTGACTGATCGTTTACTTGCGACATGGGTCAAGTCGGGCGCACGGCAAATGTCAACCAGTCAACCAGAAAAAAATCCAAACAAAAGTCAAGAAGCAGAATGAAAAGATTGCCCGGTTTTAGGTGTCGGTTCTGAATGGCTGCATCATCGAGTGCTTGGGCGCGTACGCCGTTCGCTACATGGAGCTGAACACGCAGCATCATCGCATCCGTGCGTTCATCAACAGTTTCTGGTGTGGTCTGCTGACTGCTATTGGTTAGATCCGTTTTTTCTCACAATTCCCCTTCGTGCACACTTTTTAATAACTGATTTGACTTGACTTGTCTTGAGTGTACAACTCAACTAGACTCTGCCTGAAGCCTCCGTTCTCAATCCCAGGCATTTCATTCACCGGTTTCTACGTGCACCCGATCGTTGCGTCGATGGTCACCATCGGCTGTGGTGAGCTCAGCTACTGGCAGCATTTCAAGGTCTACTGGATCGCGTGTCTGCTCGGCTGGTATGCGGCCGAGTTGGTATACGCGGTGAAGACAGAGCCGAAACGCCCGAAGCACAGCTATCAGATTCGTATTTCCACCGACCAGCCGACGCCAATGCTCAGCATGACCGCAGCACCGCCACCGTCAGCGATTCTGAACAGCCGGTCGCCGAATCCACAGGGGCTCATGAATGGAGAGGCATGCCAATGAACTGCGCTCGCAGCAGATCGTCTAATGTAGAACTTTGTATTTTGCCAATTAGCAAAGGACTAACTTGATTATGGCCTTGTATTTGCGTGTACCTGTTTTTCAGTGCCAGAATGAGGTCTTACGGTTTTGCTAACTGGTGTAACTAGTCCTCCGTTTTGCCTCCATGGGTACTCAAGAACAGTCTATTTCTCCCGCCAGCTTTAGTTTATCGTTGTGCTTTGTTTTCAACCACTTTGTCTACCAAACCGACCAGCCCGGTGCTATTCCTTTTACAATCTAAATTTTTATCCATGATTGCTTTACTTTCTTATCACGTGTTTGCTTTATTAATGCGTGCTTTAGGAGGACAATCTCAACTGTTTCATTTCCTTGACGTCTGTACAGGTTTTTAAATTGCAGCCAGGGATTATGTCGAATAAAAGTGTTTAGACTTTAGAAAACTATAGTGTTTCTTTTTTTGGAAATTAAAAAAATAAGCGTCTATCTTTTTTACCTCATTCTCAGAACAACTTTTTAGACTTTAAAAAAAGTTGCAACTTTTTGTTTGCTTTAGATCCAATTACGTGTTTGCTGAGTGACAGCAGAAAAACACACCCGAAAAATGAATCTGTCAAACACACACACTATACCGTGCAAAGCCGAGCGAGCTCAAACCAGTTTATCTGATTTCATCGGAAATTTTGAAGATTGAACTGAGTGCACATTCCGCTCGCTGTTGTCAACGAAAAAAACAGTTTAAAGGAAAGCGTACTGTCAGCGTTTTGTTTTCATTTGTGGACTTGCGCTTTTTGAGTGAAACTGCTGATTCTGTTTCTGTGGTGAGCATTTGCGATTTCGGATTGTTCAAACACTGTATAATACTTCATTGCAAATTGAATTAAAACCAAAAATAAAATCGAACAACCAAAATGATGTTCACGATGTACATTTGGATGGCCTCCTTTTTGTTTCATCTGTATGTCTACTTCCTTTGCTGCGGTCTTCGGTGGATTCTGCATCGATTCGTTCCAAGAAGTCCAGAGGTAAAATTACACTGTAAATTTTAAAAGCCTGGAGCTGTGTAACTATTATCAGAGCAGCTATAGTGATAACTTTTAACTGTAACTTTTCCTTTCAGGATGACCCTTGGCTGTTTGCAGTATTCGAGGCGATAGCAACGATGCAGATATGTGCACCAATGTTTGATTTGGAACTAGTCTGGAATACTTACGGACTACTTGGTAAGAAGGCGAGCCGTGCCTGAGTATGTTTTCGTAGAATCTTATGGTTTTCGACAGGATAGAGAAAACACCTTGTTTGGAGAGACGATGCCAAGTTCCGCACGCTGTGATTGGCTGAATTCCAGCAGCAACCGTATGCGATCAGCTTTCCGAACACAGAACTACTGAGCAAATGTTTCCAAACTGTTTTCTTCTATTTTCAGCGGTGTTCTTCCAAGTGGCCCTAATGAAACTCATCAATAGTCGTACGATCGACGATGCCTACGGACACCCGGGATATTTTCTGGCGGCGCGAACCACGAAAATATTGAGACGCGACTTTCTGCCGTATTTGGTAGCAACATACGTTATTTGGGATCAGTTTTGTGGAAACTGCCTTGAAAAACGTGGTTTCTTGCACGTTATCAGGCATGCGGGCAACTGGCTGGCGGTCTTTTGGCTGTCCCACTGACGCTGATGTTCTGGCGGTTCAGACTGGTCAGTGAACATTGGGAGCAGTACACGTCGGAGGCGTGCGATTCGGACTTGACGGTGAGCAGACTCTTTGGGCATTGGTGAATGGTGTTTGGAATGGCCGAACCGCCAGCATTGGTGTTGATCACCAAGGTCTCCCTGTTGAACGGCTGCATCGTTGAGGGACTCGGCGCATTCGCACTGCGCTCCGTGAAGCTGAACACTCGCGAACACAAGCACGTCCACCTGATCAACAGTCTCTGGCATGCGCTGCTCGCAACCATCGGTCAGAAGTTGTAGACAATTTTGAGATTCAGGTACAACTCTTTTATAGCGCCAGCTGATTGGCTGCATACCACATGGGTGCACTGCTAATTGTGATCTTTTGACACAAGGGTGCACTTTTGACGTCATTGTTGTGCGAGTTTGGCAGATTCAGACAACCCCGTCTTAACAGGCATTTCATTCACCGGTTTCTACGTGCACCCGATCGTTGCGTCGATGGTCACCATCGGCTGTGGTGAGCTCGGCTACTGGCAGCATTTCAAGGTCTATTGGATCGCACCGTTACTGGGTTGGTATGCTGCCGAGTTGATTCAAGCAGTCAAAACTGAACCGAAACGCGTCAAGTACAGCTATGAGGTGAAGCCGATTGATATCATCCAAGTCAAGCATCAGCAGTTGGAGCATGATTGGTGATGAGTCATTTCACATCTGCCGAACTTGTTGAACTATTGTGTGCATGTGTGTTCAAGTCACTGCTGAACAATTGCTACACGGCAAAGTTTGCATTTTTTTCGGACAATTTTATTTCATGCATTTGAGCCGATAAAAAAATAGACAAATCGAAATGGTGTCACGTCTTGTCTATAAATAATCAGTATGGATTAAAAAAATTCGCTGCCAGAAAATAATACGCCAGGATTGTCGTTAACTGCGTGCAATTCGCTGATTGGTTGGTTACTAATTGTGCCAATCAGAAAAGACGCCGGTCACGAATGAATTGTCTCGTTTGCTCGTTCAAATAATTAAAAAATGAGAGCACAATAATAAAAATAAAGCACACCAAGAAGGACATGATGCTGATAAATTAGTCAAATAAAGTATCACCAACAAAAGAAAAACACCGAAAGAAAGGCTTCCAAACCGAATCTGACGACTGGCAGTTTTTTTACCACCAACAATTGCAGCCGAAAAACTAACGATGCAAGTTAACAGAAAAGATTGTCGAAAACGGAACTGCGATAATGCCTTCCAAAACAGCTGGTAAATCAAACTGAAATCAAAGCAAAATGACAAATATAATTTTAAAAACCGTGTCCAAAATCTTCGACTAGATTAGCAATAAAATAACCAAAGGCACTTTCGCACATGACATTCGCACGACTTGTGTGTTGATAATTTGTCTGACACTTTGTTGATTGCGTTTTATTGTAATCCAAATCCGTGACAATTGTAGATGGCCTTCAGCAAGCGCTCTCGTAATTTCTCCTTCGTCGAGTAGGCCGGTAGAAGCAACGCGTTGAAGCACGTGTGTGCGGTGGGCAGACTGCAACAACAGTGCAACAGGGATTGGCAGACAAAAAAATTAATTGGAATCAGGGCACGACGACACACTGATTGGCCGTAGTGCTGTGCTGAGTGCTATGGGTGTGTTGTGAATCAGCCGATTAACGAATGCAGTTTCACAACAGTCAGCTACAGAGCGTGCCCGGTGGCACATTTGCGAATGCTGCACACGCACCGATGCGAGTCTGCGCCGTTCTTGGCGATGATGAAGTCCATCTTGCTGAGGCCCCCGAGCGGCACCCGGTCGCAGCCGGTGCAGAACTTCAGCAGCAGCCGCTTGTCCTCGTCGCTCATCTCGTGCACCACGCTCCAGAAGTGTCTGCAGTGTTGACAAACAAAGTGAAATGCAAGCGCAACCAGTGACTGATAGCCATTCAAAAGTATCTTGGACACACGAGCACACAAACTTGATCGTTTCATGCTGATCGTCATAGCCGCCGTCGTATTTGGTGACGCCTTCGAGCACACTCAGATTCAGCTCCTAACAAACGTAAAACTAGTAAAAACTGTCAAACGAAAACCATCGGTATTCTCTTTTGAACGACAATCGAAAACGGAAAAAACATTACCGTAACGCCACAGATCAAATACTCAACGTGAACGGGCGCAAAAAGCGTCGTCAGAAACTTGATTTGGCACACCAAATGAAAGCCATCGTGGAACTCTAATGCTGATTTTTGTTTTTTGATTTTGTTTGAGTGGTTTTTTCCGGAGGAGGAGAGGATGAACGGGCGCGCTTTCGGTGCTTCGGCGATATCGGCCGCGATTCTGGCCGATAGAAGTAAAAGCGGTTAACAAATAATAGTAAACTCAACGAACATTCTTTTGAACGACAATCGAAAACGGAAAAAACATTACCGTAACGCCACAGATCAAATACTCAACGTGAACGGGCGCAAAAAGCGTCGTCAGAAACTTGATTTGGCACACCAAATGAAAGCCATCGTGGAATTCTTGGAATTGCTCCGCGACACTTTTGTTCAACAAGAAGTCAACGTAGAGGTCAACAAACTCCTGAAAAGAAAACTGGATTTTTGTTGTTCCAAACTCAGTCCAACACAGAAGTAACAACGATTGCAAAAAACATATTATGCCCCCATTTTCAAAAAATCAAAACTAATCCTGTCGAAGTGCGTTTACCTTTCGGTTCTCCTTGGTGACTGCTTTGTGCTGACCACCATCCACCAGCTGTGTCGTGTGTGTCACCCCGTAGACATCGGTGAAGCTGACACTGAACACCTGCGCGAACACATCCTCAAAGTCGTCGCCATCGTACGCCAGCATTTCACTCAAAGACGAGTGCAGCACCTAACATTGTTTTTTTTAATTCAGTCAAACAAACATTTCTGAGCGTCGCTGTTCTTCTAATTCGGTTTAGAAAAAAACAAGCACGACACGTTGATTGGTTGATTTAAAGGCTACATGCGCAGGGTTTTCAGGTTTCATTTGTGTGACGTCGAATCACCGACCGGATCGATCGGTTTCAAATCTGGGAGCGCCACGGGCTGGTGGAACAATTTGCGATACACGACGTTCGGGAAGTGCACGTCGACGATGATGTGGTTGTAGACGGCGAGGCCGAGCAGGATGCCAATCAGGCGGTACTCGAGACGGCAGTCGCTGTTCACCGGATTGAACCAGTACAGACGCTCGCTGTCGTTGTACACGAACATCGCTGCAATCAGGCTTGGTGGTGACCGTTCAAACAAACACATTTGCGCCTGCCGTTGCATTGGCCATTTTCATTTACGGATGTATGGAGTTGTTTTTAAATTATTCTGCATTAAACATCAACTTGGCCAAAACCGGATGGACAGCCCAAATGTTCACGGCCAACGAGACAACTTTGTTCAAGCTTAGCAACCAACCAAAATCCGGATTGAGCAGCTGCTCAAACATCAGCTGGTAGAACTCCTTTGAGACGCCGCCCTCATCGATACCCGCTTCCCCCTCAAACTCGACGCGCAGCTGCTTGCGCAAGTTGTTCCTCGAATTGCTGACAGCGTTGTTCAGCTGCAATGAAACGTTTTGATCAGGCTAGAAATTTGAATTTTGTAAAACACTGTCTGAGGGAACGGGTTGAAATTTGAAACAATTTATCAACAGTGTCCATTTTTCTTTTCTTACTCACATGCAACAGAGAATCTTGAATCAGATGAGTGCGTCTAACGGGCAGGCAGAGATATGGCTGCGGCGCTTCAAACGCAGTCAGAGCGTCAAAGAAATTCTGTAAATGCAAGGAGGCAAAAAAGAGAATCCATTTTCACAATTCAAATTTTCAATGCAATATTTTTTACACCAATTCGTCAAGCGAACCTGTCTCATTTCCATCTGCATTTGTATGCGGTTTTCATAGTACATGCACTGCAGCCGCAGATCGGCACTCAACACGAACGCGTAGTAGGGGATGAACAGGAACGAAGGCGACTTGCGATTGTGCCGCTGGTTGCGCTTCATTTTGTACGCCTTGCTGACGCCGTCGTGTTCGCTTTCGAAGTTAGCTTCCTCGCGCTGCACAGAAACATTGCTGTCTGCTGAGAAGGATTCTGATTGGATAGATAACAAAATACTGTCGGCGAAGCAAAGTCCTTCTGTCCAGCTTATTTTGTTGCAAACGACTGGTGGCTGGTTTAATTCAAACAATCGCGCAAAAATCAACAGCTTGAATAAATGAATCTACGAATCGAACAGTTTCAGTGTGTCTCGCTGTCTATTCAGGTATAACTCACCTTGAAATTCAGGTAGTGCAGATTGATGGAAAACTGTGAGCAGAGCATCTCGTTCACGAACTCGTCATAATCGACCAACGGTTGCCTGACTGCCCAGGGACTGACAATTTGATTACAATGCTCGTTGATTGCTTTCTGCTCGGCCAGCTCGGGAAGCACAAGTTGACCTGGTTGATTGGGAAAATGGCCGTGACAACGATTATGAAATCAGCTGGTAAGCCGCAAACAACACATAAAACAGCTGATAATTATCATGCTGATACGGCAATCGACAGTTCGTGTATTCAAGTCCGGCCATTAAACGCCCGATTTGCTACGTCAATAAGCTCGCATAGTTCTGAGGTCGTAGCTAATCAACTGGTTGCATTTTGCATGATAAAAGTAATCGTATTTCACACTTGTTGTGGAAGGATTGGCAAAGTCGTCATCGTCGTCTGAGTCGAAATCCAGTCGAATCAAATCTGAATGGGCCAGAGACGCATGGAACGATGCAACCTCGGGGGCAGACGCTGAAAGCAATAATTGCTACCATAATTTGTTAATAACAATAACCATAAATTACGCAGCTAAAAAGTGATACCTGCGAAAAGCAGAAGCAGTGAAAATCTGGTTTTACAGTCATTCCAACAAACAAAACAAGGTACGTTGTGTTGATTGACTGCGTGCAAGGGTGCAACGATTTCGTGCATCGGACTCAAGCACAGACCGATGTGCACACAAAGACCGGCATGTTCAAGGTTTAACCGATCGCAAGAAAGCCACACACCACGACTGCTGCCTGCAGACGAAGGCACTTTCTTGGACAGTGCATGCGCAACAGGCGCTCCACCGGCGTCCACAGGCGATTCCTGAATGACGCCCTTCGCTGGCTGATGATCTTCCAGTCCGCCGACAAGAGCGCTGAGGTAGAACAAATGCAGCAGGCGTACCTGCAACACGGCAAACTGTGAAACATCTGTAACATAGATGCCTGCGGTCTAGTTTCAGTTGACGAACAATGTATTTCGGGTCATCGTTGGGGTCGCTCGAAAACGGCACAGAAAAAAATCTAACCGGTCCAACGACGCACGGGTCACACTTGTTGACGACGTTGTGCTCCGCAGGGCCGTTGTCGTCTTCGAGGCACATCAACAGCGTCAACATCTGTGAGTCATCACCCAAACACAATCAACTTGTCACGAAATAGAAATACAAACAGTGAAGTGCTGTTTACTGTTATCAGTTGAAATGTGATTCCGGAAAACTAGAGCCTTGTCCACCTGACCGCCCCAAACCAACCTGTTGCACAGCGACCACCCTTGAGAGCAGCCATTCCGGCGGCTGCCGTGCGCAGTGCACGATCAGCTCAACCTTGATGTGCACCGGCAGATCGTTCACCAGTGAACACAACGCTCGCGTGCCCTCCTGCAGTTTGTGATTGAGTTTCGCATGCACATTTGTTGCGCTTTCAGATATAATTCCAGTGCCTTTGTTGAATGTCTAATAGCAAACAGCCTCTCGGTCATATTCGAACGATGCAAACCAGATGATTGACAAAATACAATGTGTGAGATGAGAAGACATACCGAGCAGGCCCACGGGCACAAAGCAAACTGCACATGACAATAAAAATCACACGAGACGTTTTACCTTGACGTCGAGTCCCTCATGCAGCAGCGGCATCGGTAATTCAATCAGCAATATCAGAATGTTCAGATAGTTGGACTGCTCAGCACAGAATTCTTGCGTGCGAAACATGAAATCGTGTCGCAGTGACTCGCACAGTGTTGCCAGACACTGGCCGCACCGCTGCTGGTACGGGTAGGGCGAAGCATCCTGCGCCGAAAGGGTGTTTCGTGGAAAAAGTGATACAATCCGAAATGCAATCAGTGCAAAACTTGGGAACGTGTGGTGAAACGAATTTTCAAACGCGTTGGAAACCAGCAGTCAATCAACGGCTAGCGAGCAAAATCACACGACCTGCGGAAACAACAGACAGAATGTGCGCCTGGCTGCTGCAATGTCCAAGTGCGAGCGAACGCGGCTGTCGTGCGTTTCACTGTCGTCTGTTCCACTCTGTGAATGATTGAAAAGGGATAAAAAATTACCCCCATATAAGACCAATAAACTTCCGAGTACTGCAAATTCAACGACACAACATAATAATTCAGTACTTCTTCAGCAAGCACCGAACTATCATAATCTCCGGTGTCCCGGTATAATGGATGAACTGAAAATGCGTTTTGAGCTCACTTCACAGAAGCTGTCCGCCAACAAGTGCGCGTGTGAGCAGACATGCAGCAGCCAATCGGACAACGGCCGCCACGCTGCGTTCACTTCTTGCTCCCTTTCCAGCTCGTTTTTGGTGACACATTCGGCCGCCTCGGCTTTGCATCGCTCGAATAATGCCACGATCGCAGACTCTGTGAGCGGGGCGCGATTCCGACAGAGTGGGGCCTGAAATGAAACAAATCATTGAACAAAGGCAAACAAACAGAAGTGTTTTTTCACAGATTTCACGGAAATCACAGAATGTGCAACAGAAATCAAGTTCAAACATTTCGAACACGCCGAATTGCAGTGAATGAAACTCGGCTTGTTTGTTTGTTGTTCTACCTGAGCGCGAAGCAGCGTAACAGCTTTCGCGGCAGCGTCGTTTTCCGAGAGCACCGGCAAAAGACCGGACGAAAAACAGTCCTCGTTGTCGCACGTCGCGCGACCGCAACCGGATCGAACCTGATTGTGAAGTTCCACTTTTGCATTATTTTAAAGGAGTACCAATTTTTAGGTGTCACTTTAATTTTATTTGGTGTAAAAAAACTCTCGTATCAGCCTCACCAAAAGCAAAACCACCTGAGCGTAATACTGTTTGAGCATCTCCATCGCTCGCTGTTTCAACTTCAGTTTGTCGCCTTGTTCGCTGACTGAGTGACGATCGTTACTCCCATCAGAATTGGTGGGCGAGGGCGACGCTGAGTCTTTGTCTTCTGTTTTCGTGTCGCACTGATGATTGTTGACATTGTCGTCCTCCATTTTGTTATGATGGGTGTGATTGTGCTGAGGCGAGGGTGATTGAGTGATTGACCGTTTTCAACGTTGTTCTGCGAAGTTTGAGTTGAGATGCTGAGAAGTGAAAACAAAAATTCAGAAAAAATGTCTTTGTTTTTTCCGACTTGGGCCAAACTGCCAAACCACAGAGTGGAAAAAAAGAAAGCTAAACCCCAAACGCCGAACCAAAAATAAACCGAAAAAGTATTTTATTTTTCGCGAAAACATTCGCTCCTGGAGAGACGTGAGTGATGTTGCAATGGACGGACAGGACACCGCCAAATTTGAGCTGCAACGCCTGCAACCTATGGAACGCGGTATTCTCAACTCAACCGCAGAAAGCCGCATCTCATTTCATTTCGCCCAGTGATAAAATATTATGCTTGTTCAAAACCAATGAACTTGCTGCATATTTGGGTCAACAGCTAGTTTCGTCATACAGAAACAGAAACATTTCGAAATGTTAATGGCATACAATGCCGTGTCATTGTGTCATGTCGTTGCAGAAAGAACCGGGTTCCAGCACGCCACAGATTCCGTTCGATTTAACGATTCAGCACGCCACAACCGTTTGCTTTGGAAATTTTGAAAAATTAAATGGTAACTTTATGCCATAAAAAGGGCGATTTGCAGTTTTTTACAAATAGTACCATTTAGTTGAATGTTGAGATTCTGATTGGGGTTCACATCACGTTAATCATGAACCTGACAATTTTTGTGCAAAATTCCCATTTTCCTTTACAATTTTGAAGCACAGATATGCCTACCGGGGCACATTTCGGTTGCAGTTTTTGCAGCTGTCCTCAATTTCGTCCGATCTCGGGTCGTCAATCTTTTACAACAGCAACCCATGCGCAAATCATACTGTGTTACCACCGAAGAGTTCGGAAGCTTGCTGGATAAATAAATAATCCACATGTTCTTGTGTTCTGCTAATGTGCAGAAGAATTGCCACAAATTGTCATAAAACGTTTTCTTTTTATGCGCACATGATAAAATGTCAAATTACTGGAGAAAAAACACCAACACAGAAAGCTTTCCAAATCATATTATTATAGTTTTGTTATCACAGAGAACTTATGGATGTTCTGAATCTGATGGTAGTTTTAAAACCCACAAAAAGTATTTTTTAAATTGACAGGGTTGAAGCTTGTCAAAAGCAAGTACCACTGACTAGAATGAAAAGATAGCTTGTCCATGTTCCAAGCGAACAATGAATGAATGTAGAAAACAACCATTTTAGAGATTTCGCTGCCGTTCAGTATGCCATGTACATGCACAATGAAACATATATCGTACCAAAATATTTGGCAAAACTAGAATACATTCGGTAGAAACGAAATGAGGAAAGTTACATCATGTGGAACAGTGGAACTTACAACGGAAAATGTGGTAGAATTGAGAAAAAAGGGAAAGAGTTCAACAGATTTGTGTAATATCAACAGTAACATGTGAACATTGAAAGCAGGAAGCCAACAGGACAGCGAGAATGAAAGACCAATAGTCTGTTGAGACTCCAGTCAAAATCAACCAAATGTAAAAGGAACAAAACCGTCAACAAAACCGTTCCTCAAGCGTCGCAGAATTTCTTTAAAAAGTTCCACCATCAATTACCACGAAGCAGCACATAGAAACGAAGAACAATTTTAGCAAGCCACTGCACGACAGATTGGCATAACAAACAACGAAAACAAAACATGAGTGGAGAAGCTTTGGTGTGATGGTTGTGTCAAAATAATAATCAGTGTTTCAATGGACAGAAAACGGAGTCGAAAAAAGCCAAATAAACTGTCGGTGCATGACGCAGTTTCCACTACACGATGTAAAAAGAGACTTTCCAATTTGCCATTTCACTGTAACGGGACAATTGAATGTGCAAAGCGTACACATGCACAAAGCCAAACACGCTTCAGTGTTGCCGTTTATGTTTATGCCGTTCTATGCCGCCGTCCAGTCGTCCGTTCTCCACATGACCGCGAACGCATCGCGATTGCGCGACTCGAGCACGCTCGCATCCTCGCGGTAGTTGTCCAGGAATCGTTGTATCAAGCATCGATAGCCCTTGCCGACCGTCAACACGAACGCGCCCAACGCCTCGCTGCCCGTGTTGGAGCCGCTCGCAGCGCCCGCAGTGGCAGTGGCACTGTCCAGCGACTTTGGTGTGCGCTCTTTGGTGCTGGCCGTTGGCGGCTGCTGCTTCGGAGAGGACTTCTCGTGCTGTTGCGCCGACTTCGTGGACGCCGAGCCAGCGCTGCTGACGCCGGACGTCGCCGAGCGGCGTGCTGACTGATGCGCTTGGCCGGCCGACCAGGCGCCCACGCGTTTGCCAGTGTTCAGCGGCAGCACCACGCGAATGTCCTCCAGGTGCGGCCGGAACGCCACAACCGGACGCAGCTGCAAATTGAATTGGTTTTTTTCTTGTATGTACCCAATATTATTGTATGTATTGAATCGGAAACCAAACGACCAACAATAAATGCACACTGCATCTCATTTAGCCATTCTGCAAGTTATTTTCGTAACGTGCAATAAGCCGCGTGCGCACGACACGCAAAAATGCTTTGCTTCAATATGAAAAGCGCACCCTGTCTGCCTCTGCAATGATGACGACGCCCCAGGTGGTGCCAATGTACAACAACGGGGAACACGAGTGCGCTGGCGTGCACACCATGGACAAGGACGTCACTTGCCACCGGCCAGCTGAAAATGGTGTTCGAACGACTGCTGAACTGACACTTTGAAAACGCCATTAACAAAATCCCAACAAAATTCTATCAAAATGACGATTCAGACCAAAAAAATACAGGGCGTCTGATTATTCCCCCACTCATTTTGCACATTGAATATTTTATGAGACGCCCTGTACTGTCAGTAACTTTCGCGCTGACTGTGACTGTTTTGAGTGAATTCAACTGCAGACCGTCACGGCGTTGTTCAGCATTTACAACAAAGAGACTAACGATTCATGCGTTCATCGATGTTGATCGTGTTTATGCTTTCTGAGCACGGAATGATCTTGCTGCAGTCCAGTTTGGACACGATCCGACGATTTGAGGCGTCCCACTGATACAGGGTGCTGCCTGAGGACACATCATACAATTTAAAATTTATGCGAACAGAACATAAATAATGTCAAAATCGAAAACCAGTCAAAAATGGCTCCTATTCCAAGTGTACAACACAATGCTGTGCTCACACACAAACATCCCAATAAGAGCCCTGATGAGCAGCTTGCACACGCATTCACGCTGTGTGCCTCTGCAACCACCAGTGTGCAATCAGTGCACCACAAGATGTTTGTCTGCGAAACGATGCACCAGCCAACCCGACCCACCGGGGAACACGTAGGACCAGACGAACTGTGCCACGGTGTCGTGCGTGTCGTCGCAGTTGTACTCGGCCACAGTGACCAGTCTGCTCACTTCGACGCCCTCAACCACCGGCTCATAGTGGTTGATTGTCTCGATCAACGTCAACGAATCGTCCTCCGCAGTCATTGACCAAACGCCCACGTAGCCCTCGGACAGACCCGCCCAGATGTTCAGCGACCTGGCGCGTTGAAAAAGTTATCCGTTGAGCTACGAACATGAACGGCAAGCGCAAACCACTCAAATGCAATACAAACAAGCAACCACTTGTTGCAGAGTGCTAATAGCAGCAGTTTATTTCAATGTTCAATCATCCCACCTCGAATCAGTCGGTGTCGTGAGTGCAGGGTCTGCGAGTGCCACCAACGCGTGCAGCTGCCTCGCGTCAACCGTGTATGCGCCGAGTACAGGGTGTTGCATGCCATCACCGCCGAGGTTGTCCGTGATACGACAGACAAGCAGACACGGCGGCTGCTCAGTGCCCACCTGAAGTGGAAATTGTTGACACTGCCGATTTGTCATTGAGCATAAAAATGAAAGCGTTTCTTGTTTCTGCAAGCCATTTCAGATTCAACTCGGTTTTCAACCCAGTGGCGTGGTCTTTAATCCACTTTGCAACGAAACAAACAGATAAGGAGCTGATGAGTGAATGTTGCATCAAACATACTAAAACACGTCTCCGAGACGGCAGCCACAGAATAGTGGCAATCGGCAACGAGAGAGGACTCGCAAATTTGTCCTGCGGACTTTTTATCTTCGTCGACGGCGAGAGAACGTGTGGAGCGACGGCAAAGCTGTACAGCTCAGAGTAGGACTTGGCGCTGCAAACAGCACATTGTGGTGGTGAGACACCGGTTGCTGACGGTTGAATTCAAATTTAGTGTCTGTCTATGGATTGATCGTATGAAGCAGATGCAGTTAACGTCTGTGCGAGTTCAATAGTTTGAAAGGTCGCTAAACAAACAACACAAGCAGCGAACGACAAACCAAAACACTCTGATCACTCCAGTCAACTCTCCGAGCCACACGGTGTCTTCCACCAGGCACATCGCAGTCACGAACGAATCTTCGTTGACGAATATGTTCTGAGAACACGCAAAACTGTCACAAGCAAATATGATTATGACCATTAAAACCCACAAAAAACCTAACTTAGCCAATCAGATATGCATGGCGCAAAAAATGCAAAATTGGTGAAGAGCCTTTCGCACGCACTTTGTAATCCAGCCAGCCGTGCATGTTGCATGAAAGCACTGCGATTTGTCCGTCAGAGCGCGACAGCCACAGTTCACCCTCGAACGTCTCCTCAATGTTGTGCAGGTCCTCAGACGATTCGTTGTCTTCAACTATAAAAGAACGAAATGCACAGAATCATCCATTCATTACATTGGAGTGACGAGAGCTGATTGGGCGGGTCAGGCATGATTCAAATGAATCAGCGAATCGTGCATGAGTGAAGTGCTCAAATTTGAGCTTCAACTTTGGAATAACGCTTTGCTGGTGCAACAACTGCTGTGGTGGATCGTTGCATTGCACTGCAGTTCAGCACCCAAGCGGCTGCCTGTGTGGCGCAGCCCAACCCAATAACGCACCGACGAACGCATCGCCGACGAGCACGGCAGCGCCGGTGTCTGCGAGCGCGACGACGTCCAGCAAATGCGTGAACTCGGGCGCCGTGCAGATGGAGACCAGCTGGCTGCTGCTGGGACGGTCTGCCGGCTGCTGCGCCCACGCGACGCACATGCAGTCGAGCACGTTCGCTGGGTACAGCAGCTCCTGGCGCATTGTGACAAGCACACTCGTTTGGGTGGTGTTTTCAGTCAATAGTGTTTTTTAGGTCCACACAGTCCTACGATCAATCAAATTCAACATTTTCTGCACCTAAACGATTGTTAACGTTTTGAAAACGTTTGTAAAAACGACAGTTTTTCCACGGTTATCCAAATAAAATGACGATCTGGCGTTGACTGACCGTTGGCGTCAGCTGCGGCCGCCCACCATCCATCATCAGCTCCTTCACCTGCTCCTGCCCCTCGAACGGAAGTTTCAGAGTGAGCAATTCATACAGGAACATGGCGAACGAGAAACAGTCGACCTTGAAATAAAAAGAAAGTGAAAACGCGAAATAAACATTTCCAGGCAACATAGCCAGTTGACTTCATTTATTACATTTATTACTGTTGTTGACTGGTTGCGAAAGTGGATTTCAAATTCAATGTTAAATTGCTAAATTCGATTGTGAGACGTATAACTGCAGAAAACATGGTACTATCTGGCCAACCAGCGCCACATGCCAATTAAAAAGCAGCCAATGTATTGCCCACAATACCTCACCTTCTCTGTGTATTCTTCCTCTCCGTTGTATCGCATGATTTCCGGTGCCATAAAGCCCTCAGTACCGCCAAATCCTTTTGCACCGCCAGACGGAAACGCACTACGACTGATACCGTAGTCGCCGAGACGAATCTGTTTTGAAATTCAGTGGTTGCAACTTGCAAATTCACATTTTCAGATTGTTAGACCAAATCCCCCAAACTATGGAATTCAAACATTTGAATCTGACAAGGTGATTGGTTGCACCAAGGCAAATCGCTGTGGCTACTCTATTCACAAACAAACAATCAACGTTTCATCTACAGAAGCTTTAAAAATGATAATAATATTTTGCAAAACTCACTTCAACATCGGTCAGTTGACTGAATGGCGGCGGATAACGCCAAACGAGCACGTTTTCTGACTTCAAATCGCGATAAATGATGTGCTGCTGATGGAGATACTCGAGCGCTTTCGCAACCTGTCATGTAGTTCTTTAATTGATACTCATGGCAACCGTATTTCTTTTCAGGATCTTATAATAGAAAAAAAAATCTTGTGAGCCACAGCTGAACCCGGTACGGCAAGGCTAGAGAGCAGTTGACGCCCACAGAATACATAGAACGCCGTGGTTGTTTATAAGCGCAAACAAAAAATCTCAATCTCAAAAAAATGAAAAGCAGCTTTTTGAGAAATCGCAATTAGTGCAAGAGTGGAAAACCGTTTGCTTGAGGCGCCAGCAATCAAGTGCTTGTAGGCTTGCATACCTGCGCGGCGGTGTGCTGCAGCGCGTGCATGTGCAGCCTTGCGCCGGAGCGTCTGTAGTTGCTGAGCAACTCGTTCAGTGCGCCCAACGGTGCCAACGAGACGACCAAGGCCAGCGGTTGCACACAGACGCCGATCAGACTGAGCACATTCGGGTGGTGCAGGTTGGAGAGCACGTTCAGCTCCTGTCGCGCCGTCAGATACGCACGGCACGCGTACTGCGACGGCTCACGTTGCCATTTGGCGTGCGCTGCCTGACAACAAAGTTGTGGCTGAGACAAACTCAACAACAACAGTCAACACTTGTTTGTAGAGTAAAACGTTGGACTAGCAACAAAATGACCCCAATGGCAACCTTGTACGCGGCGGCAGCACTGGTGCGTGCGCCAAAGCCGGGGTCAACCGGCTGCAGCATCTTCAGGGCGACATCGATGAACTGGCTCGGCCGGTCCTTCCGTCGGATGGCCGCCTTGAACACGAAGCCGAACGCACCACGGCCAATCATCTTGCCGCGCTTGATTTGCTGCGGTGTGATCACTTGGTCCGCACGAAGCTCCAGGAACATCTGTTGAACATGGCAAAGGGCAATCAGTTGTTTGTTGTCCCACACGCGTCTGTTCTCAATGCCATCAATTTCACGTATGACTATGTTTTGCAAGCAAATACAACGGAACGCAAACAACGCAACCATTGTACGCAAATGAACACGTTTGGGTTGTTTTTGCAGCACCAGCACCACGACAATGCACAGTTTTGATAATAGCAAGAATGACACGAGCTCTAAGTTCAGAAAACTGGATGTTGACACGGAGTCGACTGACCACGTCCGGCGCCTGGTCAGCGAGCGCCTGCGTGCCGTGCGTGGGACACTGCGGCTGTTTCGCTTCGGTCGCCGCAAGAATGCACTCCTCGATGGCAAAACTGTACACGCCGCTCTTCGACGCCTCATCAGTGGCGCCTGCCTCCGTCTCGTAGCGCGCCGTGTCGCCGCCGCTGCTGGAGAAACAAAAAAAACAACGATAAACCACACAATTGTGCATGTGCAACAATTCATTGGAAACGGCACCGCACCAACGTGTAGCCAATCACCAAGTTACACTGATGCACGTCGAGTTGACTGATTGACACATCAAAACTCAGAGTCAGAAAACCAACTCGTTTGTAAATTGTAGTTTTCATTAAAAACTCGGATGCACTTCTCAATGGATGCCCTACATTCACGTATGATTCGGCCAGTCTGCACCGCAAGCGACCGACTCACCCATCATTGGCACGGACAGTCCAGGCGCCCTGTGCGTCCGTTGTCAGCGTCGTGCACTCTGCAGTGTCCAGTGCAACGATTGTCCACCCATTCGCCGCATGCTCGTCCTGCCCCTTCTCACCCTCCAATGACGTCACATCGCACGAGCTCACTGATTGGCGGTGTGTGCGGAGACATTCGATGCATGGAACCAACCTGAGAAATAGAAAACGTTAGGCAGAGACTGCATTTGCCATTTCGTTCATTGAGCGGTAGTGGCAAAAATGATGTACCTAATCGGTAGTTTTCGTAGAGTATGAGTTTTTATCAGTAGTTTGTAAAATCCAGAATCCGACTACTGGGAAGCAGACAACGGGACAGCTTCGCAACAAACGCCTTGGTCAGGCGTTGCTCACCGTGTGACGAGCCATTTGCCTTCGCTGGTGTGCACAAATCGCGTGCCCAACGACGGATACCAATCCTCCAGCAACGTGTCAATGCACTCGACCACCAACGACAGCAGGCGTGTCCGTGCGATTGTGTCCGAGCGAAGTTGCACCGTGCTCATTGTGGACGCGTCAGACGCGTTGCTCGCTGCGTATCTGACCATTGGTGCAAACGATCGTGTTCATGCTCACAACTCACCAACCAACCTGGTGCTCAACAAGCAATCAACACTCCGAAATGTTGACAAAAACAGCCAGTCAACAGGTACTGCACAGAGTACAAGAATAAAGACGAACTTCAACGTCAGAACCAAATCCGGAACGTAGATCTCGAGTTGTCGTGCTTTTTCGGATCGTGCTGCGCGCCAGACGCCATCCTCGTGACGCGCCAACCAGCGAACCTAACAAAATTGGAAAAGGTCCATTGAGATGTGCGCGTTTGTAAGCACATGTTTTTGTGCTAAGTTGCACAGGCCAAACGCACTGCCCTTGTGCGTGTGTTCGTGGCACGTGCAGCGTCATGCGCTGAACAAATGCACGGTGCTTTCAGCAGTGCCTTACCTCATCATAATTGACGTCGCGTATCTGCGCGAGTGGGAGGAACTCTTTCAGACTGAACAGCATTTGGTCGAACGCACGAATCTCGAGTCCAGTCTGCCAGAGCAGCCACATCGGCCGATTCGCAGACAACACTCGCTTCAATGAGGCGTCGCCCGCAGAACGCTTGCCACTGAGCTCGGTCGACAAGTAGCTGAACAGAAAGTAGACATACATTTGCAGTTGAGGCAGGGCACTCACAATTGAACAACGCTCGATTGGTGGTAGCAAAATAGAGAACTTTTGCAGTTGTGTCGAAAATTTTAACACGGCCAACTGGACCAAGACCAGTCAGTAAGTCTAGCCCCAGAAAACCTGCACTGGGTCAACTGTATTATTGTCTCTTCTCACCAAATACCACAAAAAATGAGAGAATCTTCAGAATCAATCAATCTTCACCGATCAATAATGGACGGCAGTTGTTCATCACCAAGCAGTCGAGTGAGCAAGCGAGACCAGAACCCGCTAGGAACGTACGACATCAGATAGATGCGTCTGACGCTCGTCTCTGGCTTGCAGTGCACGTGCAGTGCGTATTTGTTGTCGAGTGTTGGTGTCACTTGGCCTGACTCGCACGAGTCAATGTCTGTTCGAGTAAGATTGGAAGTAATAGTTGAATGTTGAATGCGTCTGATTTGTCACGCTCGCAAGCAAAGACTCAATGCAACAAAGCCAACCAACCAGAGCAACGTTCCGATGGGGTGACCACCGTGCCGGCTGGGCGTTTTGGGTGTTGCAAGGTGAACAAGGGCGGCAATGCGGGCGTGGGGTGAGTGTGTGCCACTGGTGAGCCAGGCGACTGTGATTGGTCGTCACACGGGGATGGGGGTGCGTAGACAGAGGTGGACAGCTGCAGGCGCTGCAAACAAATACACGCATGATGATGGTGGATTGCACCGGAAAACTTTGAATACACTCACTCACACGATACTGGGTTAATCAAATGTGGATTGCTGATTGGTAGCTTCATGGAAGCATGACCAAGCAGCTCTATTGAGGTGCAAGCCAACTGAATGCACAAAGGTGACTATCGTTGCAACTGCGAACACGCATGCACCTGCAGTTCTCGCGCGGTCACGTTTGCAGCAGCACTCGGCTGTGCCTGTGCGTCGCCCTGTGTCACCTCGACGAGTCCACCGTGGCCAGCGTTGTAGTGCAGACTGCCACTGTTCGCCTGCTGTTGTATCATCGATGACGTCATCGACATGAACATCGCCGACTTCTTCGCAATCTCGCTGTCCACTGCTTTCGTCTTCGCTGGCTTCTTTTTCAGACGAGCTTGCAACTGCCAGCCTTTCGTGCGCAGTGGCAACTGAAATTTTTTTACCAATCTTCACGATTTTTACGAACTGCTTTACGATTTTCATTTTTTTTCTACCACATGTTTTTTTTCTGCAATCTGTGTGACCGTGTGCATGGCCAACAATGTCTCAGTTCCAATCAACGTTCCTCCTTTTTCTTCCACAACCAAGAACTCGTACAAACCAGCACTTCGCTGCTCGGATAGCCTCCCCTCAGCTGATATTCGTCTGGCAACAACGATGGAATCAACAGATTGCGCCCGTCCCATGTCAAGGCCAACTCGAACTTTTGCAACAGATTCAGAATGTAGCCGCGCACGTTCAGTGGCGTGTATTTGGTCGCTTTGAACAGCAGCTTCAGATCTTCGAGGCGCATTAGCCCTGCAACGATTCGCTTTATACAGTGATTCAACCAGTCAAAGTCAATCCGTTCATGGGTTGTTTGTATCAGATTAAAGCGACACATCAGCTGCTAAATGCCACAACAAACGTTCAGCTCAGCAAAAACTCTGACAACAAACCATTCTTCGCGAACGGATTGATCTCTCGTATCGTGATCACATGTGCCAGAACATCGCACAGCCACTGCGGATCGACGAAATACAAATCTTTCAGTGTTGCGTCCTCGTAGTGCAGCATTACACCTGCGCGAACATCACACCAAAGTTTTAGACTTGAATTTTTACACAACGGTTTGGTTATTTGGTTAAAAATCATTCTCATACAATATAACCAATCAGCTCTTAAGAACTGAATGCAACCAATGACTCCCATAGAGTTTTTGTTTTGCTTTGCTGCAAACTTCATAAACTTCTCACCAACCGTTATCATGAAGAAAGCCAACGGCTTGATTGAGTTCGGCTAAGTCTCGAAAAGGCCTGCCGAACCTGGCGAGCATTTGCTGCTGCACCAGTTGTTTGAAATTGTCGCCGCTGAACACCGGATCCTTGCTGGACGACTTGCGATCGTCCGCCAATGAAGAGACGATCTGAAAACTCAATAATAGTTTGAAATTCTGATGTTCAGTAAATTGGCTAGAATCAACCAAATGACAAAGCAATGAGTGCATGAATTGAATTCAATAGTAACCGGCTGTTCTTGTATGACAGCAAATAAGACTACACCTCAAATGGAACTGAAACGACAACAGCCAGCACTTTTTGCAGGCAGCTGATTGGTCGCACTTGGAAACGCCGAACTAATTAGTAGCGTGACGCAGCTACTGAACGACTACCACGTGCACGTTGGTTGCGTCTGTATCTTACCTCCTCCAACGCCAAGTAGGACGCAGGCACCTTCTGTTCGAGCAATCGTTCTTTGCTGCCAGGCGAACGTTGCTCATACGCGGTGGTGTAGATCTGCTGTGCCAGGTGCGCAATGTTGTAGCGTGTTTTCGAGGACACGATCACGCTCTCAACGCATCGAGGCAGCCCTTTTCTTATCGTGATCTTGCACCGCAACGAAACGCTCTGCAGAAAGTGAATGTTGGCAATTGTTGATTGGTTATGAGATTCAGAGCTGTGTTTACGCTGATTAGAAATACCGTAAAAATTTAGTGTATTTTTTTCATTTTGAACGAGTCCTTAGGTGAAAACAGTGGTTGTGGCAACAAAATTCAAACTTCAGTTTCACCCACTCCCCTCACCTCGAATCATCTGCTGCAACTCGTCTGACGAAAAAGATGGTGGAAATTTCTGTTCGTTCATGAGAATTTCGTCAAAGTGCGTACCAACGATGATCACTGGTGAGCCGGGTGCACGGGCCTGACACACACACAATGAAGTTTTTAACAGCAAAGCAACAATCTAACAATCTGGCATGAAGCGTAATATGATAGTTGGAGAACGATTCTACCGCATTATCAAGCAATGAACCTGAATGTTGACGAGCCACTGCTGAATCTCGTCGATTCCCGCTTCGCCGTCCGTGATGCGCCAGACGACCAGATACAGCGGATCGGCGGGACAGAAAATACTGGTGCGTCGCGTAGTACTCTCGCTGCAATTGGGCAGGCCGCAAAATAATCAGCAGAAACTGTTGCTGGTTGCCGAGACACTCAGACACCACAGTGCAGTGTCCACACTCCACAAACCTGTCCCCCGAAATCCCACGTGCGAAACGTAATCGGGCCATAGGTGGCGAGTCCCTTTGTCTTTTTCGGCTCATAGGTCCAGTCGCTGACGTCGACGCCCACCGTTGAGATGTTGCCCCCTTTCGCCGTTTTCGCCCCGATGCTCTTATGACCCATGCGCTTCGCCCAAGTCTGAAGGAATAGGCAGCATTTTTGGTTCGTTTCCGATCGTAAGTGTTGGTTGAAAATCAAAACAAACGAAACTAAACGACTATTGTTTATGTATTTTATAATTTCTGAAGCGCACGGCATGCTCTATCATAAATCGGTCAATGAAGCCACAATCTACAAAAAAAGGATTTCTCATCAGTTCAACCATAATCGGAAGTTGATTATACTCAAACAGAAACACAGGAAATAAAAAGGAACCAGAAGAACACAAGGTACATCTAACTCTAACGAAACACACGTGACGCACGACCGACCGCGTTGTTTTCATTCTGTCGAAACCAAAAAGTTGTTGCCAGAATACTAGGAAAAGAATAAAACTAAAGTAATTCTTGACAGAAAATGTGATTATTGAACCACTCT